>JAAGAY010008014.1:0-14046 GCA_011801015.1 Ardeotis arabs
CGTCAGGCAGAGCTCAATTGATTATCTTCAGAATTTTCTCTGGCTATTGACCATAATGGAAAAAAATTGTGCTTCTGAATTATTCAGAATGAAAACATACACAGAAGAAATCGATAAGGCACATCTGATATTAAAGACAAATTAAAGCAGGCAGTATAACGTGTCTTGGGGCACCTGCTACTCACAAAGAAGAAAGCATTTTAGAGGTAAAGATGACTATTTTCCTTCTTTCCTTTCATTCTTTTGCAAGTATTATATTTTAGCTGTCAAAATTAACATCTTTATGAATTAAGACATTAAAGGTTTCTTTTCAACTTTTTCTTTGTAAACCTTAAAATTTAACTTCAGACTCTAGCACAATAATTCCTTCTTTGTATCCCCACAGTCTTTTTAACTTAAATGTAACATGCTGTGCTGGAGGGATGAAATTATAGAAAAATGTTCAGGTCAGAAAAATCATATTAACAAATATCTAGAGCTAGGCACTAAGCCTCTGAAGACTTTGAAAGTGTTAGAGATTAAACTAGAGAAGAAAAATGTGCCTTTCAGAAAAATCTAATATGTTAGCAGTAGGAAAATGTCTCCTATTTGAACCACAGATATGATTCTTTAAAATCTGTGAAGGAGAGATGGCTTGGGTTTCTGGGGCAGTGTTACTAAGGAGTCATGTAAGTTTATAGTCTGAGTTTCTGATTCAAGACAAATGACATGGAGCATGGTGATGTAGTGGGTGTCATGTAGCATCCCTGGTTTTCCACTGGCAAACTTCAAGATTTGAAATCATTAGAATATTCTCCAATCGCAAATCATAGAATCATAGAAGGGTTTGGGTTGGAAGAGACCTTAAAGATCATCGAGTTCCAACTCCCTGCCCTGGCCAGGGACACCTTCCCCTAGACCAGGTCTCTCAAAGCTGCATCTACCCTGGCATTGAACACTTCCAGGGATGAATGTGGTAAATTTCTCAGTAAGGACTGTAGAAAGATGTGCTGTGCCTGTGGTTTGAAGCAATCAAGAGAACACAACACAACACTTGTATGACAATGGGCAGCATTAATCCCCAAGCTGAACATTTCTAGCACTCACATGGAAATCTGTACTGGGACCTGATTTCTTGCCCCCTCACTTCACGGAATAATACTTTTTTTCCAGTATTTGAGTATCTCCTTTGTAGCAAATTTTCATTTACATGGAATTGAAAGGTGTAATGAAAATCCAAAAAATACACAATAGAGATGTAAGCAATACAAAAATATCTTCTGAGGAATCAAGCCCCTTTCCTAAAAATATTAAAGAAGAGTAATTGCTGCTGTAGTAATTAATGCTTAGAGGAAAGAGAGTCATATCCAGGATGATATAACAACCCCGAGAAATGAGAGCATCGACGACTGAGTGGTCTTTCAGAGAACTTGCACAACTGGAATTTGTTTCCACTTTTCATTGATATTCATACAGGCTGTTGAACCCTATAAAACTAAATGTGTTTTTATTCAGGCTTTTGGGGGGTGTGGAGCGAAATATAAAAGGAGCTGAAGCTGGTGTGTAAAAGGAGAAACCTGAATGATTTCTTCTATTAGTTTTTCTTTTACAGGAAAATGTGCACAGGCTTAAGCTGTTAATACCAGTACATTTTTACTGCAAAAGGTAGGATTTCTAAAAATATAAATTATTGAAAGATGCAGATAAAATATTTAAAACTACTTAATGTGTTAGGTGCCCAAGTTCTCTTGATCTCAGTGGAAAATAGGCACCTAAGCTGCTTAGCTGCTTAGAAAAATCATTCTGGTGTCCCATCCTCCCATGTAAACACCTAAATACACCTGGAAGTCTGGCTAAAAATGCAAAATGAACTGTGGAGGGACTGTACACTATGGTTGGGATTTTTCTTGTCTAATTTTACACGCTAGTCAGAAATTTAGGAGAATTTTTTAAACAGAAGTCTTTAGCGCCATGAGAGATGCCATAGGATATGTGGGACAACTCCATAGGATTGCCAGACACGACACAGGACCTGAAGAAAACTTATGCCCTCCTGAAACTGCTGGTTAAGAGCAGAAGAGAGAGTCTGGGTTATTTCGAACGGGAGCAGGTACGTATGTTCAGGCAACTGAGCCTTATGCTGAGGTGTCTAGTGTAACTTACTTCTTATGACTCTCCTCACATTTCCAGATCAGAGAGCGTTTCTGAGGTCCTGAATCTGGCAGAGTGCCCATGTGGTGTGGCATCACATCATTGTCAAGGTTTGACAAGGAAACTTGTGACCATTGGTTGGATGGGAACTGTGGACGACTTCCACAAGTGAGTCTGAGCACGGTCAGCTGAGATTGGTAAAACAACAGAAACATGAGAAATAAACATGCCTTGGAAAGTTGGACTGGGTTTTACACTTAAATTGCAAAGGTTGAACTCTGCACTAATTTAGTGCTTATAAAACCATAAATTCTAACAGTGATTGATGTTGAATCATAACTAAAGCAAAGTTTAAGGAAGTTTGTTCTGCTTGTTCGGAAAACAGTATTCCATATCAGCAATACGCAGTTACAGATTCCCTCTTCATGCTTCTTGAAGATGACTTTTTTTGCTTATTTCTTTGTCAGAAATGCAATGTTGTATCCTGATATCCTACGGCATCCCTGTGACAAACTGTTTCTAAAATCTATGCTACTATGTTTAATGTACACTCACAAAAAAATAGGCCTCTCTCTTTTCTACTTTATCCATCATTTTGAATGCTGTTTTTCAATTGTGTTTAAACGTTTTGCTCCTGAAATGAAGGCAGAAATATCACATGCTACTGATTTGACCTGGTGACAGGGAATTACTAAAATTTCTGTTGCTGTAAATGGGAATTCTGACTGTTAAACCAAGTAAAATATGGACATTTTTATATTAAACTAGTAAGAGATGCTTTGCAAAACTTATTTTGAAAATATTTAATGTAATGTCACATAATAGAATTGTTTGGGTTTTTTTTCTGTTAAACTCTGCTGAAGCTTTTATGCTGCTTGGGTAGATCCACATCGGCACATCAAGGATGGATCTTTTACAAAGATGAAACTCTAGATATTCTTCCCATGATTACTGCCACACTACTGTCTACAGGAACACCAGTTCCAAGATTTAGATTTTGAGACTGGTAAGAAGTCTTTTTGCATCACAAATCCAGTGCATGCATGTGTGTAAAATGTTTCTGCACTCTCTGTCTCAAAACTTAGTATTGCGTATAATGCAATTTGATATTTCTTCTTTGCGCAGATGAAGAGGTCTTTTCTCAATATATGGTTCTTCTTAGCAGATGTGCTCCTCTGTGAAAAAATCAGACATGAATAAAGCTACAGCAATATTTGCAAAGAATTGCTAGTATTGGAAAAATCAATTAAATGTGAAAGAATGTAAAAAAGCAATAGACTATGTAAGCATGGCCCTAAGTAGAAGAGCTAAGGGATTAGATGCTTGGATACTCGCAATTCCAATTTGCGCTGTTGTCACAGTACAGAGGCGTTGAAGAGGTGCTTTTTGATCTGTGGTAGAAGGATGTGAAAACAAAGTGAGAACAGGTCAAAGCAGAAAGAGACTATGGCAGGAGTGATCTCGCTGGTATTAAAATACTTTCTATGCTGTTGAATAACTGAGTGCCACCTCAGTTTGCTCCTGACGTCTCCTTCAGAGTGATCAATTGGGCCTTGTTGAAACAAACTCCAAAAGTCACTCTGATGATAGTTCATTTTGACTGACAATATAGGCAAGACCATATGCAGATTTGGTTCCCTCTGTCCTACACAGTCCTCCAGCACTAGGGCAACTGGCTTTACATCCTCAGGCAACTCAAGCTCTGTCTGAGGTATGTGACAGATACTTCCACGTCATGCTCTGAAAACATCACTTTACTGGGCAGAAACATATTGTTTTGGACAATCTGAGATGAAAAAAATCCAAAGCATAGCTATTATGTTCCAGGGTCACAACAACAGCACATGGAGCCTAGACAGCTGCAAGACCACATGTCGTGTGCTGTGAAGGTGGCCAGTTGGCCTTAAGGATGTTAATCCTTAGTAGATGTGATACAAGCTATTCTGTACCACCCAGCCTAAGGGACAGGACCCTTCCCAGGAGTGGCTATACTGAACAATAAATGTATAGCATATGTTGTCTACATTCTCGCAGAGGAGATGGGAAGTCTTAACAGCACTGTACAACACCTCCATCTCATGCCTGAATGCCAGCAAGTTTCATATATTCCTCTATCTGTTTTGTCTATATTATCTGGTCAATACCTCTCCCTATATCTTTATGGGGTTTAAATCCCATGGGAAAGGCCTGGAATCCTCACATCCCTTTTTCTCAGTAAGCATTATCTTATACACTATAAAAATCAACATAAAAACCTAGCTCTAACTAGAAACCTATAGTCAGAGCTGGCTTCAGGACTATAAATGTCATATAGATGTGTATTTCCCTTCTAGTATGAATATATACACTTAATACAGAAGCATAAAAATACCTCCTTCTCCACAGCATTTCTCACTCAATGACTTAGGTGGCCTGTTGTTCACATACAGAAGTTTTTAGGTATCTGCTTCTTCCTGTACGCTGGATGAGCAGTAAGACTGATAGAAGTTACAACTGCAATGCTGATCTTACACCCTGTTTGTGATTTTAGCCTGTAAGATTGCTATGAAACTATTTTAAATAATCTGAGGGTCACAAATTTTAGACTATAGTAATAAATTAGACTTAGTTTCAGTTTTTCTGGCATATCTAAGTTACAGTGAACCAAATATAAACTGTGTGGAGAAGTGTAGACTTCTGAAATCTGAGAGATGAAGCACATGGATGTGCATCCTTGCTTCTGTTTTCCTGAGCAGTCACTTCTGGCAACCGTCAGAGATAAAATAGGTGGGTCCTCTGTCTGAAGTAAAGCAGCCATTTGAAATATTTCTAATAAACTTGTGGAATGGTAAGACCACAAAGTGATCAAAAACCTGGTATAAAAACTGAATGGGATATAGTTGCTTGTGTAAGAAAAGATGGTGGAGAGTGCTAATATAAGAAGTACAGTTTTCATCTTTTCAGTCTAAATATTCTTTAGTGTATAAAGTGGGCTTAGCCAGTCAACAAAATAAAGAAACATAACTAAAGTTAGATAACAACTCTGAGGAAAGATTTTGCTAAATCTTAGCTGTGCCTAGACAGTGGAAACATTTGTGGCTGCTTCCTTCCTGGATGTTTTCAAAGTGATCATAGTATTCATGCTGTTTGGGACCCATTTCAGGGATATAAAACACAAGCTTCATTACAATTCCACGTATAAAGACATGCTAAACATCAATAACAAGAGAAGTCTGAGCTGCATGTTTTATTGTGTTTTACTAAGTTGAAAGCTCGTTCTATTTATTGCAGTATAAGTCCATTGCCAGTGATTTCTGAGGAAGTGATACGAAAACATATTACAACGAACAAAAGGGATGGAATATTTTAAAGACAGGTATTCAAAATTATTTCAGAACTAACTGAAATGCTTTGGAAAGATGTTGGATTATTGTTAGAGAAAGATTTTCCTGTTACACGGAAAGAGATATTAGGTGGCTGCTTTAGTATGGTACTACAGACAACATCTAGCTGCAAAGCAGTAGTAATGGTCTAAGCTGAGGACATAAATTGCATGTTGCAAGCCTAAATGTAAGGTGCTTGAAGGCAAAAAGTGAGCTCAAGACCTGCATGGTATTTCCACAAAACCTTTCTCATAGAGTGTAGAGATATTTACCAATATGATCATTTGTGCTCTGCAGGCTCCCTACTATCCTGCTCCTAGAAGGAGGTTGTCAGCTTTACAGAGTTTTATGTTTTCACAAGAAGAACAATATATTAAAAATTACATGTCAGTAGAATAAATTACATTGAAGATATTTTCATCCGTGACTTACAGAAGGGTTCTGGGGCAGTGAGAAGATAATCATATTATTTTATCAAGTGAAAGAGTGCTGATGCCTATAGAAAACTTAGGAAGATAATTTCTTAATTAAACATGATTACTACTATGTTCAGAAAAGAAACAATACTTTGGGAATATTTTGTTATTATTAACTATTTAGCAGTTCAAGAAAATCTCATTTAGCAATATGTAATTGCTAAAAAGTTGTTATCAAGCACAGTAGTTGGGGAAAAATGAACTAAACTGAATAAACAGTCTTTAAAAGACGGCAAGAACAGTCCAGAGTGAAGGGAACCTCCTAGCCCTGACAGTTACACAGATTTATTGGTAAAACGTCAAAAGCCGATGAGAAGTAAAATTGATCTTGGAAAGAAACCAAAGGATTACATCATCAGTTTAGTGATTCCAATTTACAGTCTAAATTGGAAATAGCAAAAAGAATTATACAAGAACAAAAGCAAAAGTGTCTGTAATAAAAATAAATAAATAAGGAAAAATTTCCTGAATTTGAAATGGTTTAACCTCATATGCCGTTATTTTTTATTATGAGATTTTCTGAAATAATGAAAAAAGTCTTGAGGTTGTGCTTTATTCTTCTTCATTCCAATGTTCTCATGCCTCTATATACCAAAATTCATCATTGCTAAGTTCCATAGTTCCTTCAAAAAAGTTGAGTTACACAATGTAACTACTAATTCAAAAAACATCAGCTTCTGAAAATAATTAGTTTTAAACGAACACTATGCTTACGTGGCTTTTCATGACATCCATCAAAGCTGCATATAAAAGTTTATGTTATAAACTAACTACTCTGTCCTGTGATTAAAGGGCACATGATGACCTCATGAACCACCCTTTAGACTTCCAGTGCTTCTGGCTTTAATATTCTGTGCTACATTCACAGAGCTCTTCTACAGATGCTAAGCGTTCAATCCTGAAGGCTCCACTTCATCATCAGGTAATTAGTATTTTCATTAACTTGCTTATTGTCAAGGAAAATGAGCCTTGATCATCTAATTTTTCCTCAATGAGTTGAATATTGTAATATATCTATAATTAATGTGTTTTATGCCACAAACGTGTAATGGAGTGGAAATCTGAGCCTGCTCCCAGCAGTCACTGTCAGTAAATGTTTGATGAATAAACAGAGACTTTCTAATGGGAAATGGTGGCGACTTTTATAAGCAGACACAATAAAGACTTTATTAACATACTTAAGAAGCATTCTGGGAAATAGAATTGAATGCATTATTACTGTAGGCTCCTTTTGTGAAAAGTAAATTTTACTGTCCCCATAACAAATGTTTGCTTGTTTGATGTAACTTGTAGTGTCATTCTTTTATGGAGCATCTTTCAGTGTAAATCTGTGAAGTATTTTAAATTAGCTACATATTCCCTATAGGTCTGTGATCTAAAAAAAAAAAAAAATCCCCCTGAAATTTGTATAAACTAATCACTTATGCACCTGGCTGTAATGGAAAAAGAAATGAAAAGAAAAAAACCAACACTTACTGGGTATCTGAAAAATCAAATGAAAGTGAAAATATTGTTAAAATGAAAATATAACATAAGTGTTCAGAAAGTGAAGAGAAGCCAGGGTGGAACGGCAGATCATTTGTAATGTCACATCTGCTGTAACGAAGACTAAATATGTCTTAAATATGTGTTAATGAACAACTCCACATGTAATATCAACATCCTATAATAAAGAGGCAGGAGTCTCTCTGAGCTAGTTGGGAACTTACTTAGCTTCTTGACTGGTTCCAGAATGAAAACTAAAACTGCAGTGCCTCAGTTTTCAGAGGCATGTCATGTACGCAGCCTGTGCTGCAGTCAGTGATGGCCACAGACTGAAAAAACACAGCCTTCGGGAAAAAAAGAGTGCCTTTTCCCTTTTAAGTTTTTTTTTTTTAATTATTTTTAGCTGGCCTGGTGTTTGCCTTCCCAGAACACGCTGTATCTGGGGATGAACAACTTACCTAAGCAAGAAAGACACTTAAAGCACATCTACTGCTTTTACTCAGCTAAGTGCAAATTCTGTGTCCTGATTTGCATGTGATTCAGAAGCTTTCTGTGGCATTGATGTAATGTGATAGAGAGGACAGGAATAAAAAGAGTAGAGGAGAAAGGGAGAAAGGGTAGAGAGTAAGAAGCAAAGAGAGATTTCCCCTAAAAGAAAATTAGAGAGAACAATTGTGAGAGTAAGCAGGCTGGCCTGTGGTTGTTGCTTCTCTCCACATCCCTGTCATGGGAGCTTCAAATACTCCCTGCGCTGAGCCACCAGCATCAGTCACCAACACTTTCAGTGAGCAATTTTGATATCCAAGGTCCCTGCCTGGCTGACCGGCGAGACATAAGCACAGGCTGGGAAAGGCTCCCACGCTTCCTGCCCTGCCAGAAGTGGTCCAGAGACAATTGCAGGGTCAAACTGCAGAGCATGCTCTGGGACACGAGCTGTAGACATAACCATGGGAAGCTGGCTCTGTTTCACATGTCTGAAGAGGAACCTGTCAGCTATTCCTCATGGAGAGGACTCAGCATGCCTAGGGTATGATGCATCTGTCCTACTTCAGATGTCTACCTTAAGATTTCTAAGCAAGCTGTAATGAATTATTTCAACTTCCCTGTTTGATTTTAAAGGCAAAAATTTTAATATTATATTCTAGTAAGATATTTTTAATATTGTGTTAAAACTGAACATTGTTTAGAGAAAAAAAATGTGATGGAACACGTATTATTATTAAATAACTTTAATTATGTAAGGAAAATCAGTGCTTTTGCTTTTCATTCCAGTTTGGCAGAACTAATGTTAAAATTGTCTTTGGACTATTTTTTTCATTTCTAATTTTCTCTGGTAGATGTAAAACCAAGAAACGGAAGTTCAGATACAAGTAAATCCAAAGACAGAGTTATTTTGTAGATGCACCCAGAATTCAGAAAATAATTGCCTACTCTTGTGTGTTTTAACTGACCAAATGTAGATGTCTATATTGTCTACATTTGAAGTAGCTGTTAAACTCCCAGAGTGATCAACAAAGAGACACTGTCACCTACGGATTGCAATTTATCTGTTTCTAACGTAGATCTTTGGAATAAGCCAGATAAATCTCAGTCTAAAAGTGTGTATTTCTCATCACCTCTTCACTAGCTTTAAGGAGAATCAAAAGTGACTCTCTCAGATATTGATGTCTACTTAATAGATATTTAGACATCCTAGATAAATCTTCCATTGAAAACAAACTGGTTACAGCATTAGGAATCCGACTGTAGAGAAAAATTTAGAATGTCAGAGAATAAAATAGTGAGACTGAGGTTGAGGTTTTTTAATGATGATGTAGGTCAGACGTAATCTTGACTTACTAGAGAGCACAAGAAATTTCATTGAAGGTGTTCAATAGGGGTAAGACTGAGAACTCATGCAGGGAATTTTAACTCTGGCCTACAAGGTTTTTCTGGTGGGCAGGTTCTCCTTCTCTCCCAAAGGGGATTTAGTCAAATCAACTTGTGGAAAATAATGTTAAGAAAACTAAGTAATGTGGCTGAAAGCTGTGTTCATTCCACCTAAATTTAGGCCCCTAGATGGGGCTCCAAAATGAGATGTATAGTCACCATATCTTCATCTGAGGAAAGATTGACATCTTCATACCCAGTCCTCTTATGTGGTATATTTGCCTCAGTTCTTGCCATCTACAACTGGGAATTAAAATACCTTGAGCTCTGAAGTTTGATAACCATGACCTCTGACAAATGTAATTTAGCTATAAAGTAAAAAAATTAATGTTACCTTTTCTGAAATTTCCAGGTTTAAATTTAAAACCATTTTAGGATATAGTTAAGTCAATAATGGAATAAAAATCATTAATTTTTTTTAAATTTTGAATTATTGTGTTGCAATAATTCAGCTGGGTGATGTGTTTTACAACAGATGGTAAAAAGAATACCAAAATCCTGAAATAAATTTATAAAACCCCAATAAACCAATATATAAGATATATGTTAGTCCTCTCTGGTATAATAAACAAATGCAACTAATTTAAAAAGTGGTCCAGTTTTCAGAATGATAGAGTAAACAAAGGAATGTACTCTTCTGATGCAAGAAAACCAGTTAAGCAGGATTTTGTGACATTTCTATCTCCAATAGGCAGTGAACCACTCTCCATAGTAGTGTTCACAAGTGTTGGGTGGAATTTGGTTTTTTTTTGAAAGCAGAGAGAATTTTGGCAGGGTTTTAACTGAAAAAAATAATTGACTGCAGTGAGGATTATATTTGTTTTCCTTAGTTCTGACATGTGGTAGAACATTGAACAGTACAGAAAATATCCTAGAATTTGCCCCATGCTTCCCTACTAGATTAAGTAAAACTTATTATTTTGTATCTGAAATGCAAAAACAGAAGGAATATTTTGCAGGTCAGAGTTAACTATTACCACAACACATAAAATTCAAGTGTGTCCTTTTTCCCACTAGAGTTACCCAAGTAGGAGGCAACAGACCTTTGAAATTCAGCAGCACAAACTGGAAGTACAGTGCTGTTTCCCATTATGCTGCTGCTGATCTCAATAGCTACATCTTTTTTTTAGTAGTTTATGCTACAGTTACTGAAACTTATATTTGATTCTGTCTTCTAATAAGAGATACATGTATTTCTACAGACTTCATTGATCTTACACACTTTTCTGGAATTACTTGATATTTGGAAAAAATATTTATCTTTGGATAAGATATTTGAATTTTTACAAAAATAAAATATTGAAAGTGCAAGTTGATGACTTTTATGATTAATCTTAACTAGAAATAGATGAAACAAAGATGGCAATGAAAAACCAAAGTAATATGCTGTTTTCTATTTTGCTGCAGAAGGACAAAGAAGAAAAAGAGGTTGGCAAAATAATGCATATAAAGGCCAGATATCTGTGTCCTGAGGCCATCAGACACTTCCCTAATGGGCTTCAGAATGTGTAAAGTAATTAATCATGTGGAGAAGGTATCGCCAGGGTTAGAGATGGGGTCTTCAGCTTTTAATGGAAATACTCTGTGATTGAACTGGGAAAAAAACTTCTGTAGTTAGAAGAGAAGGGTATCTGTCATACTTAACTCATAATAGTTTAGGAGCACAGTAAAATACCTGATATGGTTCAGCACTTTTATTTTGTTGAGTATTAAAACGATACATAACACAGGAAAAGTACAAATAGGCAGTGAACCACTCTCCACAGTAGTGTTCACAAATTTCAGTAGGAGGAATGCCTAAAAGGTTAAACTCAGACTCTCTTGGGTCAGATTTGTTTCCTGACTAGCAATACATCTCCCTGACTAATCTTTCTGTATAGACTTAAAAAAAAATACACTGTATTTTCTACCTGCCTGTTTGATAGGTTGCTGAGATAGAGTGAAAATCAGATAATTTTATTTATTTCTTTGCTGGGCGCCTGAACAAAATGAGCATTAAAATAAATAAATAAATAAATAAAAATTAAAAGATTGATTTAGTATGAACATGCAAATTTTATAGGTAAAGAACACTATTAAGATTAACACTGAAGAACTTAAAAGAGAAATGCAGTTATGGTTACTTATGCATAAGAAACCTAAATCTGTCCCTCTGGTGGAGATACGTTATGGTACAGCCTTTAATAATATGACCTGGAACCTATCTTTTCCCACAGGATACCTTTCTTATTTATTGTATGGGATAAACAGTGTTCATTGTTACAGTTCCTTTAATTTTTCTTGCATCACCATAGGTCAACAAGTGAATCTAACCCTTATTTCTTCTGTGCTATTTCAATCACTCATCCGAGAGTTTGAATGTCCAACTAGCATGGCTAGCATCTATGTTTTATCCAGAGCTTGAACATTATGCAGCATGCAGGGACGCTACTCAATACTCTCACAAATTGAACTGAGACACTTCAAATCGGATGCTCAGAAAATGAGAGTATGATCCACTGAAAATCATACCATTTGAGAGGATTAGTCAACAAAAGAATGATTATTAGCCAATAGTTTTGAAAAAGCAAGATGTATCTAGCTACGCAGGATATTCTTCAGAGGCATTTTAGGAAACATTTAAAGGTTCTCATCTGAACTACTGGGTATAGGTCAAATTACACATAGTAAAGAAAAATGAGTTCAAATTGAAATAGTGACACAGAGAGAATAAGCTACATACTTTTCACTTGTCTTTGCACTTTCTGGGACTGTTTAGAATCAGAAATACAAAGGTTGAAATGTGCCCAAAAAGAATTTTTTTTGGATCACCTATAGTCAAATAAATATTTCAAGAAGACTTTGACTTGTGCGATTTCGAGTTCAACCAATACAATCCAGAACTATACTTTCCAGAATCTAAACTATGTCAGTATTCGTAATTTTTAGGGGTTTTATTTATGCACTAGCAGTTTGAACCTTCTCAGGAAAGAAAGTTTTAAATTAGCAAGTTAAGGAGAAAAAGAATTAACTGGAAAAACATAAATATATCAACATATCTCAGTAGTGATATGTGCATGAATCGGAGGAAAGAAACAGTCCCATATAGCCAAATTTAGGATTACATGGAGTGTCAGATTGCACCGATTAGACCAAAAGGATGTACTAAGGAAGTTGTCAACAGGACATGCAAGTATCACTAACATTGCTTTCCAGCTTGGACAGGAATTTCATCCCATTCAGTGCGACCATCTAAGCAGGACTGCAGGAGTCCTGATCCTATACAGCAACTCACATCACTCTCCAAGCAAGACTTTTCTAGACGTAGCCAAACATTGCAGCCACAGAGGCTGCACATTTCTCAGTCCTGTTGCCTTTGGGTGATTTCTGAGTAGAAAGAAGGGACTGGCTGCCAAGAAGGAGGTGCCTGGATGAGATGCCTAGGAGAATGAGACCCCAGTGGAGGAGGTGAAAAATATAAAGGATCTGTATCTGAAGGGAATTGAACCCTAATAGAAAGTAAATAGGGCTGGAATTTAATGGGAGTTTTGATGTTCATTTCAGGAGCTGTAGTATCAGCCCCCTGTGAATTAACCGGGGCTGGAGCATGTGAGGGAAGCAGTAAATAGGTGGCCCACAGGAGCAAAGCTGTCTGTGCCTAAGGGTACAACTGTGCTGTGATTTGGCATGTGTATACGCGTTCACACTAGCTTTAGTCTAGATTCAATGGATACTACCTAGAGTATCGAAGGCTGTGACAGCGAATACTTCAGCATGGGCTGCACAAGCCTGCAGAGCACCTGGGCTCTTTGTCAAGCAGTTGCTGTCCCCTGAAGCGCGTGTTGCTGCAGCTTTGCTCAGACATAGCTGTGTCTCCTCCAAGCATCATTCCCCAAACCACTGCAGACGTGACCTAAGTATTTGGAGGCTCTGGGCTTTAGATGAGGGATGTTTCAACATGCCTACATATGGCTGCAGAGAAGATAGCTGATTTTATTGGACAGGGCTCTGAGCAACCTGATCTAGTTGAAGATGTCCCAGTTCCTTGCAGGGGGGTTGGACTAGATGACCTTTAAAGGTCCCTTCCAAGACAAACCATTCCATGATTCTATGATTCTATGAATCTATAGCATGACGCCTGTGCCATGATGCTCAGTTTCCAATATACCGATGATGCAACTAAGCTATGACATAACAAAACAGGTATGTGTTATAGATTTCCTATAAAGGAGAAGTTAAAGGCATGTACGAGCACTGATGGACCCTCAAGTACAATGGGTTAAGCTGGTGTGAGGGGGAAGGAGCCTGCTCATCACAGCTGTGGCCCAGTGATAGACAGGCTGGGGCAGCGGAGGTGAGAAGAATGGTCATATGATGGTAGCTGAAGTGTCAAGGGGGTGCAATTTATTGAAAAGCAGATCACAAAGGAGAAAATCCTTCCTGCATATTATTAGTGCTATTGATTGATTTATATAGTGCATTTCTTAAGCAAAGCTCTTTATAGAATTACAAACTATTAAAGCTGAGTGAATAACTCATAATGAATAATTTATCCCATGAATTTAACCTTTCTTTCTGCTCATGAAATAGCCACAAAGAGATCACTATTTCCTTAATTATTCAATGAATTTTTTAATGAACTTTTAAACCACTATGAACTGATCACCCAGAATGTTCTGCTAATA
>JAAGAY010008015.1:0-26534 GCA_011801015.1 Ardeotis arabs
CCCCCGCTCAGCTTCTTCACATCTTGTCTTCTCCTCTTTTTTTCTTGTTTTCTCCTTCTTAAATACGTTATCGCAGAGGCGTTATCACGGGACATTCTGCTACCAATCGGCTCGGCCTTGGCCAGCAGCAGGTCCGCCCTAGGCCTGGCCGAGTCCACCAAACAAAGGGGAGCGACTTCTAGCAGTTTCCTACAGAAGCTTCCACCTTAGGCCCCCCCTCACTAAACAAAACCACAACACCCTACTACTCTTAGTTTGGACAATGTGCTTCATGTATTTGTTCGTATCCTGATGTGATTTGTGTGAGAATGACAGTTTTGGATTCCTGACTTGGCCATTCATAATTTATCACTTGAAGACAGATACACTTAAAAATATGCTATGAAGCACTAATGTACATCTGTCCATGAAGAAGCGGGCTGGGAATCTTGTTCAGGCAAAGACCTTTTGAGAAAAAAATTTAATGATGGCTTTTGGATTTAGGAAAGAATCCTTTATTTTCCTGCTGTGCTTAGAGGAGAAATGGACAGTGGTGTTTAACTAATTAAAATCGGTTCAAGGCACAGACTTACACTTAAATCCCCAAAAGGTTTTGCTGCAGCTTTATTTCAGTAGCAACCATAGAATGTTTTAGAGGGAGAGATGCTAGTAGTTGCTAAATTCTCCACCCCAGCTTTTTTTTTTAATATATATTTGACAGTTTCTGTGTTGGAACCTGTAAATGCAAAGCTCTATCCATAAAAGTATAAAATGACGTTAAAATTGAATCTTCACTGAGGCATGCTGTGTTTTGGGGAAGGGGAGAGGAAAAAAAACCCAAACTTAAGTGCAGTACTCTCTCCCTATTTCATAAAGGAAAAGTAGTATCTATTTTGTAGAAATAAATTGTCAGTATGTAGCAGTCCACAAAAATCTTCTTTCACATAAACTGATGGAGGGCAGTCTTCAAGATATAGATTGTAGTCCAAGGAAAAGAATATGCCATCCACGAAGATGGAAGAGAACATTTCTTTTTCCTCTAAGAGTATTTACAGGTTGTATTTTATAGTTCATTTTGTGATGAGGTTTTCACAGTTACAGTGCAGTCAGAAGACAAAGTGGACCTTAGAAGGCAGGCACTAGAAGTAAATAGATGACAGCTACGTATAGCTGTTGTAAATAGGCGTGAAACTGTTAGATGTGTTAATGTAAGTGTGCAGGGCATTAATAGAAAGCAGAGGAAAAAAAAAATAAAGTTTGTGGACAGCTAATGCGATAATTATTTCCTTTTCATAATGGAACATACATTTTAGTCCAGAACAAGGAGAAAAGTTGCAGTTACTTGCCTTTTCTTTATTCTGTTGGAATGTGAGCAGCCTTGATGAGATCCAAAAGAAGACGCAGGGGGATTTGTGTAAAGTTGTTACAGTACTTACGGAATACTCGCATGCAATAGCTCAGCACCATACAGAAATAGCAGGGCTAGCACTGAACCAAGCTAGCTCCCAACCATTAAACTATACTGGGGTTTTAATGCACTCTGTCTCTTGGCAAAGAGGCTTCCCAAGCTGATTTGAGTATCTCTGCATCTCTTGGAGATAATGAGAATTGACCCATTTGGTATGTTTACATTGCAATATGATTCTGTGAAAATGGTCACCAGCATCACATCAGCAATCCTGGACTGACAGGATTGCTTTTTTTCAAAAAAAAAAACCAAACAAAAAAAAAAAAAAACAAAAACAAAAAAAAAAAAAACAAAAAAAAACAAAAAAAACCAAACCCTTTTTCTATTACTGGATAGTCTCTCACAAGTTCTTTATTGCATTACTATAGTACAGCTTGCACAGTATCGTAATGTTCATCTTCAAGCATGTCTCACAATCCAGTTACATCTACTGGACCAGACCTGAGTTTTAAAAACTGTGTAAGAGACTTTTGAGGACTAAATTGGGAATGAATTATGATTATTTAGTTTAGTCTCTGGTTAGATTGCAGTGATTCCTATCTTATATTTTTCAACAGCTGTCTGAATTGTAGGGCAAGGATAAGTTTATTGGATAACACTAGAATTGCATTTGCTTTTCATTTTCTGAATGTATTCTATGCTTGAGTTGCATAGCAATAACTGGTCATGTACTGTGAGATGAGTGTATTGCCCTTAGCAGTGCAATTTTCTAAGAGTTTATTGTTAGATTGATTGCATGTCAAATGCATTAATTTTACCAAATGCAGTATCTTTTTTTCTAGAAATTAAGACTGAGATTGATACTTAAAATAAAGTGAGTTCCCATCTAGAACAGAGGAAGTGAAAAGGATCAATGGAGCTATATTGGATAGTGAACATTTAATCACTGCTGAGGCAAAAATGACATTAAAAATGTCTATGTCCTGCAGTGAGATTCCTAGAGTTCTGAATTTAACTCCTGAAAATGAATGATGAGGTGTGATTGTATTGCTGTGTTTATGTAGTGACTTCTAGGCGCTTTGCTCTACAGAGCAAAACTTTGAGAAACGTCTTGAAACCGAACCCTGGTTAATCCAAACTAGAAATTGAATGCACTTTGTTACTAATGAGGATGAGTACCAGTTGGAACCAAGCTGTTGTGAAAAAGTCATGGTTGCAATTTGGCTCATGTTTAGGTACTTGCTGTGTGAAAGTTGGAATTGTTATCCACAGCAAGAAGAGTCTTAGGATATCATTGCTTGTATAATGTGGGAGCTCAATGGATTGTGTCTGTCCAGCTTATTTAATTGTAAAAGGGTGCCAGTGTTGTTTTTAAATTTTTTGTCACGCATCCTATCCAGCAGCTCGAGATAAAAGCAACTCGAGGCATCAGGGGGTAAAGTTTTACGGCAGTAATAGAGCCTTATTTCCTCCATTGATCTCCAGTTTTTGCCTGTCTGAAAGCAGTCATTATGGGAGCTGCGAGGAGGACAGAGAACTAGGTGTTCTGTTCTTCCTGTTGAAGGTATATGCAGCTATGTGTGAATTAAGACAGAAGAAGAAAAATAATAAACTCTGGAGAAACAGAAATCTCTATATTATCAGGGAAATGTGGGGTCATATTGTGGATCATAGCTAATATGTAGTAATAATGGCCATAGTATGCTTAACATTTTGGAACCTATTGTATTTCCCATTTGGATTAAATTAAATACATACATCATTCTAACAAACCTCTCCCAGCAGATTGTGAACTTTGGAAGTGGGGAAGGGAGTTAATGGCAATGTATTTCATATTGGTGTTCTCTGTCTAGTGATTCAATTATTTTCCCATAAAGAATTTACGGTTTCTACACAACAGATGTTGGTCAGCTTGTGAATAGACTTTGGTGAAGGTGGAGTGAAAAATGACCTTCAAATACAATAAACTCAACAGCTATTATTTATCTTATTGTTGAAGGGCTGGGCCTAATAACCCATTTCAAAATAAGAGGGAAAGAGAACTAGGGCAGAGTTGAATTGCAGCACCAAAACCCTACGATCGAGAGCTGATCTCAAATACAAGAGATGTCTGAGATACCAAATCATGGTTGTTCATCAGCAAGAATTGTGACTGAGGGAAACAGGGGTGAAAGATACCTTTAAAAACAGGTATCTGGAAATAGGAAGGTAGTAGTGAAAATCTATCCCTTCTTGGTTTATTCAATATGAAGTTAACTTCTATTAAATGATCTGCTTGAACAGCTTAGGAAACGGGGTCACGGAATGGTCTTGTTTAAATAATTGCCAGTTAAAGCAGTTATGACATATAAAGAGGATTTCTGTACCAAGTAATAAGTTTCTGAGAAGACACCAGCAAAGTAACGATGTATTCACAGGTGATCAACGTTTTTCTGTTTGTAGTCATTTGTGAGACAAAAAGAAGTCCTTTTCTGGTAATTAAATGCAAGGTGGTGTGGATTTTGGTTTTTTGGTTTTGGTTTTTTTTTTTAGGAGGGTTTTAATTTCTGTTTCAGAAACCTGTACTTGCTCTTTCATGTGTACATGATATTTAAGCAAGTTTGGGTTCACTTATACATGGTGTTTTGGGGGAGACTGGGAGCAGGAACACTTTTGTTTTAACGTGCTAAAAATCCGTTGAAATTTCTGTAGAAAAATGTAAGGTAGTGATACAGGCTTCACGTCTGCCAAATCCATGTAAAGGAGACAGCTAAAATAAGTATACCATGGAAATCGGTATTTAAATTAATCTTGATTTATACGCGTTAATCTGTATTTCAAGTTTTGCATGCACAACTGTAACTTGATATGTTTTAGATGAACTATGGATGTAAGGATTGCTGCTTAGTGAAGAGATCCACATCTGCCCTATTTAGATGGGGCAAGCAGGGGAGAATTATGTTGTTTCTAGTTAGAAAACACATTTATGAAGTGAATATTACGTTTAAATAATGTTAACAAGCTTTCTGTCATGTCCTCAGGTGGAGATGTTCTTAAGCATTGCTGATGGTATCTACTGTGTGATAAATGTAGGCAAGTATTAAAAGAGTAGCAGCTGGGCAATTTTTTTTTTAGACATTTTCACATAGTGCCTTTTAATAATTATTAAAAACAGTTTTCAAAATGAATTTAACCATGCAAACTGGGGAAGAGTAGCTTAGAGCAACTTTGTTTGTCTCCTAGGATATGCAGTGATGCTGTAGCATGATTGGTAAGGACAAGACTACAGAACTAATTCAGGCTCCGTAGCTCGGCCTGCAACCCTTGCTGTCACCCTGGGAAAGAAAAAATAGTTCCTGTTGATACCAGATCTGCCACCCAGTGAGGAACATGGCCGAGTGCTGCTTGGGTGTCAGTGTTAAGTCAGAGCAGTTCTCTGGACTTGGTGCAATTCAAGCCATAACCCAAGACACGTTGAAGAAGCAAAGGTGGAGCAATAATAATAATAATAATGCAATTATGAGCAGCAAACACCTTTGGGTGTTTTGGTGTTAACAAATAGTGGAAGTTTGTAAATTAACAGAGTTTACATAAATTTACACAAACATAGTAAATAGTGTGTGGTTTTTTTTTTCTTTTAGGAATTATGTCAAATAATAATATGTATAGCCTTAGGACTGGAATATGAACAATAATGTCAAAGACTGGGCTTAAAAATGTTGCAGCCTGTTGTAGAGCTGCAGAGGAACAAAACTGTTTGTATATATTAGTTTTTTAATTTTTTTTTTTTTTTTTTCCCTGCGGCAGCATTGTTGTAGGACTATTTGTATGACCGCATCTGAGGAGTAGCATGCCGAGTTCTGGTCTTGTCCTTCACTGGACTGGAAAATCCTGTCTTGTACATGTTTAACTGGGTATTACCACGAAGCTTTTCACTTCACAGACGTAGTGGCTCTCATCCACCTTTCTCTTAAGTGTCACTTCATGCTGCAGCGATGTGTAAGACTTCCATAGTGCCAGTCCCTTAATAAAATGCAGATATACTTTTCTACTCTTAAATTCAGGTTCTCCAGCTGTCAGCTAGCAGAAGAAATCTTGTTGACTGTAATTTGACCACGCTTCTCTGTTTTTACTAAAGCTCTGTGCTGTTGCATTGAGCGAAGACTTGCTTTACATCAGTGTAGTAATGTTTAATTGAGTTTCTCAAACTTTTTGTTTAACTGAGCATCAAGTAGGTTCAAATTATCAGGTGTGTTCTTCAGACCTGCTCCCAGGGAATGGCTTTGTGTTTTCCCACACCGAAGCAGCAAACAGAAGAAGGACCTATAGTGACAAATGTAAAAGACTTTCATTTGTAACTCCCCTCCCCAACCTTTGAGTTCTTGTGCTTATAGCATCCTTTTGAATAATGCTTGGAATGAGACTGTTACTCTTCAGAGTTTATTGCACATCAGAGCAAAGCAATACTCTAGTGACTTGTAAATTATTCCTCTGTCAGGAGGAGTGAGGAAAATAGAAGCAGAATTCAGTTGCCTACCTGCTATGCTGTGTGGTTGATGGGCCTCTAAACTGGTAGAAGGTGCTGTGTTTTCTGAGTGCCAACATGTGAATTTTGCGAGGAGAGGGATGTATTTATTTTACAAGACAGGGTGCTGGGGAGTACTGCAAAAACTTATTATGGAAGCTTTATTAAAGTTGATTACAGATGACAAGTTTACTAGGAGCTGTCTTCATAAACTATCAGTTGCTATCATCTACTCTTGGTTCCCTCTGTAGCTTACAGCTCACTTCTTGTTGACAGGCCTGTGTTGTAATATATGCCCTGTATTTGATTTTTAAAAATATTTATATACTGCTCATGTTCTTTACTGTAGAAGCTGTCTTGGTGCACCATGAGAAGAAGTAAGTACTGGAATGCCATTGGATTTTACCCTAGAAGTTTGTGAGGGGACACCCCACCCTGTTCTGGGATTTCAGCTTTTTTCCAGACGTTAGTGGTAGCTTGGTAGTCTGAGTTGGGTAATTTATTAAGATGGGTTCTGTATTTACACCCAGGAACGTAGAGTTGGATTCTAGGAGTTATGCGCATGGGAATGCAGTATAACAATTCCTTCTCCTCTTAAGTGCTGTATTGTGTTTTAAAAGCAAATAATAATTACTCGGAGATTAAAAAACAATTACTTTAAACACATCAGAAAAGCTTAACTCTTCTTGATGTGTTTTTTCAGTTGGCTGTGAATTTCTTTGTTGCAGGTAAGTGGTCCGTTTACTGCCTACAAGTTGAACCAATATCCCCTTTCTGCTTCAGGGGGCAACCTCCAGATCTCATCAATGCCACCAGCGGGGGTTGCTTGGAAAAAGTCACCTTTCTGTGAGAAATGGGGTGTGCTTCTTAGGTGAGGCCTTAGAGCAAGATCATCTGGAAGCTGAAGTATTGCGTTTAACAGCAGCGTGTGTCAGTGCGTGCATCCTGATTAAGCAGTGCCCCTACAGGCAATACGCAAGTAATTCCATTACCTTGAACATCTCAAAATGGTGAAGGTACTCTGCTAGAGGGAGATTGTTTCCGTTAATTGTGTTACGGAAATGTTTCCATATGCACATGTGAAACGTGGCTTGTTAACTCAATGAAAACAGTAAGAAAAAATAATTTTACAAGCTCTGAAATGCTCCATGTGATATCAGTGATGACAGCGATAGCAAACAAAATATATAAAAAGTAAACTGTGTCATCCTAAAACTGAAGAAAGGAGAGGCTGAGGTGGCAAGCTTCAATTGTAGCTGAAGTTAATTTCTTGTTATTTCTTTAATGAAAAAAAAGTAAATTCAGAATCTTTTCTTTAGGTATTACGTGTTTCTGAAGCTTCCTACTGCTATTTTATCTTTGCCTTCTATGTAAATTAGACTTGAATTCGTAACAATAGTCCAATCTGCAATTTTAAAATATCCTAATTATATTCTGCAGATGCACTGTCTGCATGTATGGTGACATTGGCCTGCCTGCCCATGTGTAAATCAAAGTTTTGGGACGTGTGGTTTGAGATCACTTCTTCTTTGTTTAATTTGGGTCATTGAGCTAGGAAATAAAAACAGAAGATGGAGGCTGACTTGATATTGAAGACACTGCTTTGGAATTTGTTAAATTCTAGTTTTATTGCAGGCATATTGCAGTGCCATAATTTGCTTGGTATCTGCTTTTTTCCTCTGTTTCCCAAAGAGGAGATGAGTGATGTTGAATTTCTTTTATGGCCTAGTGGAAGAACTTTTTTCAAGTAATTAATGTGTCTTTCAGTGCAAAGCAATCGTCTCCTGTATTTGTGTTGGATCACTACAAGTGGCTGACTCAGCCTAAAAGGGCAGGTGTTGCGGCAAAGCAGGTAGGTCTCCATCATCTCTGGACTGACAGCTGATACAGAGCGCGTTCTCAGAGGTCAGTTCTGGGTTAGGCTGCCTACCTGCTTTCTACAGCAATATAACAGCCAAGGCTGTTGACAACTACTGACTGCCATGTCAGTGGCACACACTGATTAATGTCCTTGGTAGGAAGAAATTTGTGAGGAAGGTGACACAGGGGACATTAAGTCATTCTTCTTGTCAGAAGTAAATGCTGCATGGTCTTCTGTGCCCTGCACAGTGTTCTGCAGTCTCTTGTTCTTATAATCAAACCAGTTGTTGTCTTGTTTCACTGATATAAGCACAGGAAAATGGAATTAATTGTGATATTTAGTGCATGAAAAATCAGAAGTTAGTATGAACCAAATTTCTCTGCTGTTTAAATCCAAGGGGCAACAGTAAAATAGAAAACAAAGCAATATTGTGAGACTCAAATGCAGCAGGTGAAAAATTTTACAGTAATTACTGTGAATCTTACTGTTTCTTGATGGGAGTAGGTATTTGTGGCTTTTGGTTTGTTTATCTTGCTCAAATTAAAAAGGAGGGGGAGGCTTGAGGGGAGGGAGTGGTTTTTTGGGGTTTTGTTTTTGTGGGGGTTTTGGGGTGGTTTTTTTGAGAGGATTAAAGTGAGTGTTTCTCCCCAGAATGCAGTTTTTCGATAGATACCGTTTGTAAACTGGTCTGGTTTTACAACTTCGCGATGGTATGGATGGTTTTGGCAAATACATTACTTAGTATCAGATTCATATGTATTTGCAAAATTAATAGGGGCAGATACCACTTATGTTTTTTGTAATGGTATCATCCACCTCAGAACAAAGAATATATAAATTACATTTATTTAACTTTTTTTTTTCCTATTTGTTTAATAATGTTAGTTAAATAATTTGCAATTTATTAGAAAAAGATTACTGGGGAGAGGATGCTGTTTCGAAGTCCCAGACTGTAAGAGTTTATAAAAACTAATTTCAATTAATGGCATTTCAGTAAATGCCACTAGGGGATTATATGAATAGCCTAGCAATTACAGCAGAGTCTGTTCTGTTTATTGCAGTAAAATGACTTTAAAGTTTTCCTCAACTAGTGAGAACACTGAGTGAGATCATTTTATATCATTCTCTTAAAATTGTTGTAGCCACAGTAATAGAGTGGGATGAAATTGGTTTGAGGTGATGTGAGTTATGGGACAGCGATATACAGTGTAAAATATCGGCAGCGTAATATGTCAAAGGCTTGTTTTAAGCCGGAGGTTGTCCTCTGTCTTAAAGTATAGTTCTACTAAATATGTATTATGTATATGCACTTAGGTATTTACAGAAATCTACTTCTTCTGAAGTATGGTTCTGCGTTTTCTTACGGTACAAGCCTGTGCAAATTGTGTTCAATGTATCTGCAGTGAAATGGGCCTTTTAGGAAGTTTGAAGTAGATTGCAGCGTTTTTCTGTGGAAGGCAAGCAGATTGTTTGGGGATTGGTGCTAGCAGTTGAGAGAGATTAACACAGCTCCCTTTTTCTCCTTCGCAATCCCTTTACTCAAATGTTTGTCAGTTTACTTGTTGTTAAGGTCTCATCAGAGCGATAAGCTCCTAGCTGAACACCTCGTTATGTTCCACAAAAGCATGCGGCAGTAGCTGTGTCTGCATGTGTGAAGCCAAGAGAGAGAAGTTTTTACTGCTCCTTCCTCCCAATGGCACTTGATGATAAACCAAGAGGATTTAAGTTTTCTTGTAGCTGTGCAGAAGAGTTTATAGTGGATTATACGGCAGAGTATATATTACATTTCTGCAGATGGGATGAAGACAATATGTTTATGCAAACATCCTGAACAGCTGTGGAGGTTTGATAACCGTGAACATATGGGAGGCAGCACGGGGATAGCAGGTGAAAGGTCCCGTTGTCTTTTTCTTACAGTTGCTCCTTCAAGTATGGGATTTAGATTATATTAAAGTTGACCAGCAACCCTCAACTGCTAGAGGTTTGGTGAGCTGATGCGAGAAGCTAGTAATTTCTGTCTGTGGTCCGTCTGTCCAATTAAAGACACTTTTTAAGAAGCAAATGAACTTTCTGAACAGTTTCAGGTGTTAGAGGTTAGCCAGATGGCACTTAGTGTATGTCTGTAGTTGGCTTAGTCCTCTCTGGGGTTCTTAGTGAAGACTCCTCTCAGTCTAAGTTGCTCGCTCCTTTTTTTGACTGTTTCCTTTTCATTAGATTGCTAAACCTCTTGCATCTACCTAATTACCAATTTTATTTAATTTTTAAGGGTACTTAATCCTGCAGTAATCAGAGTAGTGATTAAAGAGATACTGTAAAAGGAATATCAGAAAAGAACAAATAAAACTAACGTGGTTTGGAATGGTTTTGTGCTACAACTAACTCCTCTTACAGTGAAGCTTAAGGTAAAATTGATGTGTTACCCTAGAGGTACACATCTGGATGGCTTGGAGAGAGCTCTATTTTTTTTTTAATATTCTTTGTGGTTTTAATACTATGTGTAGAAATAAAGTTGAATCAAATCACGTTTTCTGCATAAATGGAGAAGCAAAACTATGATGAAAGCACCCGCCTGAGAATACTATCAGTGACCATTACCTGTGAATAATCTTAGATTGCTAATTTTGGCACAAAGTAATGTGCTATAAGCCACCTATTGTTTCATTTTGATTTATGCAAAATAATAAACTATTGCTGGCTTGGAGTGTATTTCTCAGTTTTTCCTTTTAATATATCTGTAGAGAAGTGATTATACTAGAGAGAAATATTTCCTTATTCAAACTCAACTAACATTGGCAATAAATTTATTCTCGGAAAATAAAATTTTGCCCAACTTGGCTTTTGTCAATTAGTTTTTAACAAATGGCTTTTGTGTATGAATATCTGCAAGCTGTAGCAAAAACAAAACTGCTGGGACAGGTGTCAAAAATCTCAGCCATCTGCTGTGCTGATACCCATGAGGTTCTGAGCCCTGCGATGAAGTTAACAGCCATTAGGAACAGGGCTGTTATTTCTGTGTTGTTCTATACCTTGATAAGCTTCTCATTTAAAATAAGATAGCGGAAAACACTGGGTGCCAAGTTGCTTAGAACCAGAGCAAGTTTTGTCTTTGGAAATTGTGAAGCCAACTTGAAGTTATTTGCTGGCACCTTTTCTGGTGAGGGGGGAGAAGGAGAAGAGGCCATGTAGGTGGAAAGCAAGCTTTCCTGGGTTACTCTGGCTAACACGAATTCAAATCCTCCTCTTTTAGCATCATGAGTTATGATTATGATTCCAAAATGTCTGGGTTTTGGAACTCTCTTGGCACTGAGCATGATTTGATTCAGAAACCAATCCAACAAAATTAACTGGTTTGTAGCGTGTTGCATTTCACTGTGCAAATGACCTGCTGTTGGTAGGTGCTGGTACGCTGTAGAAAGGAAGGTTGAGTGGCACTGATCTTATACGGTGCATGTGAATCCTCACTGCTTCGTCTTGGATGTCCATAACCAAAGTAAAGACAGCAAAATGTGCACCTCATCTCTAACCTGCTAAACATCTCTACTCATTGCTTTTCTGGGGTCATATGATACCAGATTCTAAAGCTTAACAGTTTAAAAGTTCAGGTACAGCACAGAGAACATTTGGAAAAGGCTACAAGTCATTCACTCGTTATTGTTATGATCATTTGTTCACTTAATTTTTTTTGTTATTGGACAAATCAGCAGAGGAATTAATTTTGGCAAAGATGCTTGAGAGAGGTATCTGCTAACTTGTAACCCTGCGCTGCCATCACTGCCCTGAAGCAATGAATGATTCTTGTAATTTTCTCTGTATGTTTCTCCTGAATAGAATTTCAGGTGGACAGAGGCTCCTAATCATACTGTATTATATTAAGTTATTTTGGGACAGTAGGATTGCTGTGGGATACAGACTGTCATTTCTGAGAGAACTAATAGACCTGTATTTCAGAGCTATGGCATTTGGACAGGTAAACAGAAAATACTCTCTAAATTTCAATGGTATTCAGTCTTCAAAGTTGTCACTTTCTTCTAGAAAACACCTAATAATTCTAAGTTCTGGTTTTTTTTTTCTTTGATGGAAGAAAGTGTAAAAGACAAAATATTGAAATATTGACAGCTGTTAACTGAGAAATGAAAGCAGCGTTTTACAGGCAACGGGATGGTAGTCTTGAGCATGTCAAACTGCGTCAGTCCTCAAAGTCACATACTCCTAAACACAGGCTTGTTATTTACTGGATAGCTTATGGAGTTATATAGTTAAAACTGCAGCAGGCTCTCTTCTGCTTTTGCATTCAGTGCACGTAAAGCTCATACTGAAGCTTGTGTGAGTTTGTTGTTTGATTAATGGAGACTTGGACATTTTCCGCTGGAAGAACTGTATGGTCTGTGTAACAGTGTTGCTAGGCCATCTGGGATTTTCATGGGCTATCTGGCCCTGGTATATGGAATCTTTAAAGCCTTTAATTGCTTACCTTGTCCACGGGGATTGTGTCCTCTTAGGTATAAGATAAAGAGGAAACTATTTTTTGTTTCTCTTGGCCATTGTGTAACTACAGTACTCCATGGTTTAGTTCTTGATAAGAATTTTAATCCTCTAAGTAGGAAAGGGATGATATAAAATAATTGTCTAGTCTCTGGTTTGTACTTACCAAAATCACAAGGTAATAGGAAATATTTAGAAAGACTCAAACAAGCGCAAGAGAACCTTGGAACTAGGGTTATTCCCTGTCAAGATGTTTTTTTTATCGGAGTATTAATGCATTAATTTTTAAAAAAAGAATGACATCAAGGTTTGATGATAAAAGCAGTTCAGTGGAAATCTGTAGAAAATCATCCAAATTCAAGCTGGTATGAGTCTTGTTTGACTGTTGGCAAAAAGTATAGCACGCATAGCCACTTGCTATTCTAGCATAACACCAAAGTAAGGTCAGGCAGTCAGCTGGTATTTGAGAGCACCAGACAGCAATGCATCTGTTCCAAAAGCAGATGGTGAGGTGACCCAAAGGAAACAGAACGGCAGAGGGCATTTTTTACAGCCAGCCACCTCATCTTATATCTCGAATTTAAAAGCAAACAGAAGATGCACACACTGCACAATGTATGTATAATGATATATATTATATACTATACCAATGTGTACTATGAATACAATACTGTTAGTTTATAGTATACTATATAGACATACATGTATGAAATATTGCATATAAAAAAAAAGAGAGAGAGTTGGGCAGTAATGATCTAGCAAAGCAGTTTATACTCATAATTAAGTCAAGAATGCTCTGTGTGAGTCCTTAAAAGTAAGCTAAGGTGTACATTGGCAAGGAAGCTTCTGAGCAAATTTGTTGAAGACATCTCATCCTAATGCCACACGTTACTCTGGAATTGTAACCTTAACAAATGTCATTTCCCTGCCCATTTTTAAGAAAGAAACTTACAGTAAGTCATTAGGCAAGCATCTGGCACCGAGGAGACTAAAATTCTCAGGCAAGCTGCTGGTGACACGTTGCTGTCCCTGTTACTGACTCGGAGCAGCACCGTGTTCAGTGTGCATTAGAGGCCCACCTGTGTCCTGCAGTGGTGGAATGCATGGCTGTTACAGGTTTTGACTGCATGATTTGGATACAGTTATAAATACGTTGCTTTCTGGATCTGTGCTGGCATTCTATAGTAGTCTATGCTGCTTTTTCACTCATTTTGAACCTAATCTTTGCTATATTTTACTTCAATTGAGTTAGGGAATCTCAGATTTTCTTGGTTATTTACAACTTGGAGTTTTTGGAGTGGTATTGATTAATCTTTCTGCTCAAGATTGCATGTTGTGTCCTAAGTTCCTGCTCAGGGTTGTTAAAAGCATGAAGAGCCAGTTCAGTGCAGACTTCTACCTTATCTATGCCTGCTAGAGGAACATTTGAAAGCACATGGTCCATTTTTCATAGATCATAGCTTGTACATTCTTTAAAAAGCAAGTGGAGGTTTTATGTTGGCTTCCACTTGGAGATCCCAGCTGTATCTATCTTCTTGTCCTCCAATATGTCTGACTTAAGCTTAAAAAGTTGAGGAAGGAAGTTGACCAGTAACTGAAGCTATAATTGAATCCATTAGCTACGAGACTAAATAGTTTCTGCTTATGACAAGGTCATGGAATATAATTATTATGCATATTATAATTTTTAAGTGGAGAACTGCTCATTTAGTTGTTATTCCTGCCTGATTTTTGACATGAGAATACTTGGGTGGGATTGTGCTAGTTGTAACTGCAATGTTGTCCTTTGCAGTTGTCCTTTGTTGTCCAGCTTTTAAGAGATGAACAGGCGTTGTATTAAACCAAGCTATGTTTCTTTTTTCTGGCTCCTTTTTTTTTGTTGTTTCTTTTTATATCAGCTTTGTTTAAAACAAGCTGACTTGCTACTTAAATACAAAAATCCTGATGCCCTTTAACTCATTTGAGGGAAACGAGCAAGTAATCTAGTCTCCAATGGCACCAGCTTCAACTGACGTGGGTTGTGACAAGAAATGTCCTTTTACACAGGATAAAGTCCTAAATTTGGCATTTGGGAGATTACCTTAACAGAGAAGACCATACATCAGTCCTCAGTAACAGTACATAAGGTAGATGACCGGCATGGATCTATGGAGTCTATCTCTTAAAATCCCAGTCCAACTTGGAGGAGATTGTCAGCGTTTTAAACGGTCTAAGACAGACATAACATGATTGTTACGTAGAGATCAGATTTTTTTGTAAGATATACTATTCATTTATTTTCTTATACTACTCATGATTTTCTGTGTGATGCTAGATTAGTTCCTCTTTTTATATTTGTATTACACACTTTTAAAAAAGCAGCAACTTGTAGTAATGTGAATTGTTTCAAAATAACGGAGTGCTGATGCCTTAGCATGCAATTGCTAGTTAATATAAACGAGGCACTCGTATGTTACAGTTGAGTTTTACTCACCGGAATAAAATCATGTTTTAGCCCTTTAAAAAATAAATGCACCCTTCTAGCCTAGCCTTTATTTTAGTAACTGTAACATCTTGGAAGAAAAAGGTCAAGTGTACACTCCTAACTCCTGTTGTTCCTTCATTGTGAATACCCTGACCATTTTTTAGGCAAAACCAACTGTTACTTTTCTTATCTGGTAACAGTGATGCTTAGCGTATTGATAACACCCTGTGCTGCACATGCAGTCTTTAGATTTACTCTGTGAAGTAAAATGGATAGTGCTGTATCTACTTTATTAACAAAAGACTGGTTTCAAACAAGTTTTGACAACCCTCTGTGAATCCTGGAGAGCCAACATCAGGTACTTCATTTCACAGGAAAAAGTGTTTCAGGTCACTCACCCGGGGAATATAAGGATCACATTGCCAGGCAGTAAGAAAAGAAACAAAAAAACCTGTAATCAGAATCTCTGAGAAGAGATTCTGATTTTATCAATAATGCTTTTAAAAATAAGAGTTACTAATTGATTTTGAAAGCCTATGAGCATACGGATAGCTTTGATTTCTCTAACACTTTGTTATTGACTCTCAGCTGCAGGAGATTTGAGCCTTTTTGAAGGGTGATGTGTGTATAGGAATGCGTTGAATCCCAGAAATAAAGCAAGCAGGCTGAAGCAGAACAGAGATGGTTTCTGATTCCTAATGATCTGAAAAGGAATCACAGTATTTTCCAGAATGCTAAGTACAGTGCTTGTGGGGAGGAAAAGTACTTCTCTGCTGTAATATTACAAAGATTGATTTATAGATCAGTGTGCTTTAGAAATATTGTGACTAAGTCTTCCAGTGTTCCTCTGTAATATGCAGAGATGGACCTGTAAGTGAAAAAATAGCAAACTGAGACACAAAAATTTAATTTGCCTAAAGTCATTAAGTTAATGGCAGAGCAGGAGTGGGATGAGTATCTAATTTCAAATGTCTCCATTATCTGATAGTGTGGAGACAAAGGAACTTTGATGGTGCGATACCTCTGATTTTTGGATGTCTACCTCAGGAGAAGCTGATGCACCTATTTCTGAAAGGAACTTAGGAAAACCAGTTTTGGCACAAGTCTCTCCATTTGGGCAGAGGAGTGCCATCTTTAAGGTTTTGAGTGGCAGTCACAGGACATTTGAAAGATAAAGAACAAGTCTGCTAGAAGCAACTGCGGAAGAGTGCTGTCATCTAAGCACTGAATAATTGGTACCTATTACCAAATATTCTTTTTCCTTTGAACTACAAAGTAAGTCTAGGGCGTTCTTTCTTGGAAATAATTTGAAGTTCTGGAAGACAGAGTTGTTCTAGTCTAAAAGACTTGTCTTGATTTCCATCTGTGGGAGAAAATTGTGACATCATAGGACATGTTGAATCATCAGTGTGCTCTGACTTCTCTGTATCTCAGTTGGTATTTGCCATGTTCTGAGAATTTTGTAGTGTAATAAAAACCCCACAAATAATATTAAGCTGGAATATTCAGCAACAGCAGACTTATTTCAAATAATTCTATGGACTATTCAAGTCCTTGTTTAGCTTTTTGATTGTTTGAATGCCTGGATGTCACCATCTTATGAGAGAAGATACACAAAATGAAAATCGGTGCAACACATACAGGCTGTGTAATACCACCGTTTGGGGAGAAATATGGCATTTTTTTCAGAAGGTGTGATCGTGTAGACCTCCCTGCCCCTCAAATACCTGCAAAGACTTGGCATTTAGAACTAGTGACAGTTTTATATTTGAGATCAGGAAAAACTGAAACACCATAGAGGGAGAAAAACAAATCCAGTTTAGATTTCAGCTTCAGGAATCTTCTACCGTTAGGAAGTTGTGACGTTGTAGACTTTCAGCATTTCATTTCCAGCAATTTTTCAATTGCATAGCTTTTAATTAGATTTCTTGTATTCTGCATGTAGGTGAAATATTTTGGTGTGTCTGCCAGGAAATTGTCAAAAACAAACAAAAAGAGGCCAGTGTACCATGTCTGCTCATGATACAGACTTTCTAGTAAAGCATTCATATCTAGACTTAATTTTTTTTTTTTTTTACTACTGAAGGCTGGCTGCAAGTCTTCTGTTTGTTTGTGTTTGGTTCCCCCCCCTCCAGATTTGATTTGTATTGTTGTGAATGCGATTGGCATATTCTTACACTGAGAAATATATAAGCCAAAAATTACATCAGTAGTATATGGCAGACTTGTGTGGCACAAGAAGTAAATATGTGAGTATAATCTGTTTTAGGAAGACTTGGAAAATCTGTAGCAAATGGAAATTTTCATATTGAGTGTGGGAGTCAGACATTTCAGTTGCATGCTAGTGTATTAATTGGGGTGTGCAACTGAACACTAACTCTTCTTTGGTCTGAGTTAAAACTTTACAGGCTAAGTTTATGCTGTGGCATTTTGCACTCCAACCAGTGCTGGATTTGAACATGTTTCTGATCAGGCTGGCACAACAAAGATCTACATGGGAAGTACGAAAATATTGTTAAAGACTGAAGGACGCACCAGCCCACGCCCTCTGCCACATCCACAAATACTTCTGTGGGGAAAAAATTTGGGAAGACAGAACCACTTTAATTGTTAAAATTCTGTCCAGTCCTTTAAATAGGATTATACATATTCATGTATTTAATTTCTATGGGGGTCTCCTGTTAATCTTTTTTTTTAATTCTGACCATTTGGCAATTTGCTATACAGTTAAATTTTCAGAGCATCATGGGTGAGTACTCCTATTCCATACTTTCAACCTTACTGTAGCAAAGGTAGATTCCTGTTTTGGCTGTCTTCTGTAGAGATTCTCTGCCAGGACCTTTGCTGCTGTGTTTATCATTTAGCTTAACCACAGTAATTTTGCTGTTAGAGTTGTTATATATGAAATTGTACTGATTCATGCATTTCTGAGGTGCATTCACTAATGCTGCCAGAAGATTATCATTACTTCTATTAGGGAGAGTGCTGTTAGTTCTCAAAGCACTGTGCAGGATTTCAGATGCCATTCGAAAAAAAAAATAAAAAAAAAAAAAAAATTCCAGATTCTGATGGTATTTTTTTTTTCAGTAAAAGTATTTTAATGATCCAGTAGTCATCAGAACTGACAACTTTGTAATTTGAAGACTTAGTGCACAGATGTTTCATTATTGCTGTGGGTACAGATGATTTTCCTACATTTAATCATAGTTGCTATAGTTACAGTCAATGCAGAAAATTACACTATTCAATAGGTGTTGGGGTTTTTTTGAAAGCATAAAACTCAATGTTTTTTATATATTTCTACCATGTGCATTCTTGGCTTATAAACCCTAGTGGAATTTCAGCACTTCTGGTAATTTGCCAGTCTACAACTTGAGTTTTTCCTGCCAGGTCTGTTTTGTTCTGTGATGTCACCCGCCATGCTCTTCCCAGTGTTTTGCTTTGTTCTGCATCATCAGGCTGCTTTTCTTTGTCCTTTCCCCCCTATTCTGAGGAGGTAGGTGGTAATATTTTGTCAGACAAGAATGGCTTCTGTCAACTGGATTGGTTTACTTGCTTAAGTACAAACAGGTGCTTCTGCCTTCTCTAGAGGATCCACATCCCCTTTCAGATGAAATCTTTGTATATTCCCATCAACACTGACCTGCTGTCCAGTTCCTCTGTTGGCAAATCCCACTTTCCTTCCTTTCAGATGAAATATGCTACTACTTCCCTCACCCTCAAAGTAATGTCTTCTATTGTCTACTTTCTCTTCTTTATTATTTTCATACATGTTTCTGATTAGACATGATCATGTTCTTAAGTTGATTGTTGGTATTTACCATGGTGAAGTTTCAGCTTTAGATATTTATGAAACTGGGTTGTTTTGTAAACTGATGAAAAAAGAATACCTGCACAGCAGGTTTGTATTTCTTCTATTGACCGTCATGCGTTCAAAGTGCAAATACTCTTAAGAACTTCCCTGGTACTTTCCTTGCATTTGTTATCCTGAAGTAACTGAACTTTCCTGCTGCCAGGAATGACTTTGGATTTTCTCATTAAAACAAACCAAATTATCTCATGGTATATCCTCTAGAACATTTCATAGTAAGAATAAAATGGATCTGCCATATATGTAACTTTTTTTTTTTTTACACTTTAGTAATATTGGTACTCTGTGTAGGTACTCTTAGGAAAGTTGTTGAATGCTGATCACAGTTACAAAACTGACGCAGCAATCTGCATTTTTCTTTTTTAAGAGGCAAAAGGCTAACGTTATAAATCTTTTCTAGGGATTCATTACTCGCATTTTATTTCATCTGTTATGTTAAATAGTTTAGCATAGTTGTGATTATTCCTGTGGTCCTAACTCATTCCAGTGGCAGTTAGATAAATGAACTAACACATTTTCCTCTTTAATAATTTTATTTCTCCAAGTACTCGGTGAATTAGAGAAGTGACATCTTGAAGGCTTCAGTCTCTTGATACAGGAGAGATAAAAGGGAGACTTTGGTAAAGCTTGGTCCTTACTTAATAGCTGTTACCAGGCATTAGATTTTATACTGACATCTTTTATACTAATTCTTAAAATGTGATTTTCAGGTTCATTGAGCCTGATGTGCCATTGCAAGTACCTTTAGTGTGGTATTAATAACCCTTTCTAAAATCTGACTAACTGAAGTTAAAGGTTATATAAATATAATGAGTATATGGAATAACAATCCTTTAATGACGAATTAATGAGTTGCTGCTGATGCTAACTGGAGTTACATGTGCATGTAGGTGACTTGGTTTTTCCGCAATGTCTGTCTTTATCCTGGAAATTCTTTTAAGAAGCTTCTGGATGAGGAGACCGCTGGTCCATAACCTAGTTCAGAATACTGCCAGAAACGATATTCAGTTCATTGATTAGCCACAAAGAAAGCATGTTTCAAATCATTACTGTCAAAACATTTAAAAAGCCCAGTTTGGCTGTGAGAGCTTGAAAATGTGAACTGCTTATGCAAATTCAAACCAGCATGAATAGCAGTCTTGATTTGTACCCTGCAACATTTGAACAACCACAAGCAAAGGCCAAATCAATTATTTTCTGCTTAGCAGCTGCTGAATGTTGGCATTTAAAGTTAAATACAAGCTTCAGCATTTGTAGAGTACTCTTTTATATGCTAAACTTCTGGAAAAATCTAGCTTTCCTATGCCTGCAAAATTTGATAGGCAATCTCATAGAAATTTTTTTGAGAGACTTTTGATGATATTGTAGAAGTAAAATTTGGCCAAAATTGGTTGGCTCTAACAAAGTCATCAAAATTGTATGAACTTGTCAGCTACGAATTCTCCTCTTTGTATCCTGTTCAAAATGGTCTCTAATTCTTGTGATCTACTTGATACTTTATTAAGAAAGAATGCCCTTGTTCCTTTTTTTGTATTTAATGGTATTTTGGTGTTGTGACCGTTAAGTCATCAATCAACAGTTCAGGCAGACCAAAACTGGTCTTTATGAGCTATAATGTGGCTTTATATTCTTGAGAATAAATATTTTATTCATATTCTTTTTCTGTGCCTTAAATGCTGAGTCTGAACACTAAGCCTTATTCTATTAAGTTTTTTTTAGATGTCAGGATAACACGTTTTAATGTGTAATATTTCCCGTATATATTTTCTGTCTTTGTGAAGCCTTTTTTTAATTGTCAAAACAGACTATTAGTATTAACCTGGTTAAATCAAATTTAAATAAATGCAGAGACAGCTCATCGTATAAAGTGATTCATATGCAAAGCACAGTGTATGTGTGATTTAGTAAAATATGGAAGTTTAATATCAAGAGTTTTAGGAAAAAGGAATTACATGAAGTGTGATTTAACCTATTGAGATTGATTTAAAATAATTTTATTTTGAAGGGAGATCTGATTTTCCTAAAGCAGTCTGTCTTCACTGTACAGACTTCTCAGGATTATGAACTTTTTCTTTTATAGTACGCTAGGTAGAATAGCTCCCACACTGCCCAAATCTCATCAGTTATCTTATGCTTTCAGTAATTTGCTACAGTTCTCCATGTTTTTCTTCTTTCCTTGTGGTAGCTTTCATCCATGTAGACTTCAGTAACCAAGCTAATGCAGTATTAGTGCTAATCAATTTCTTAATTTATCTGTATTAAGACATATTTTTTTACCAAGGGCTGTTGGGCTATTGTTTTATGCTACTCTTGTGTTTTCTGTAGGTATTTTCCAATTCCAGTAGACTTAATTCCTTGCTTTGGTCCATCGATCCCAGTAAAATTAGTGTTCTTAAGTGAGTGTAAAACACTCAAACATGCAAACCAGAGAATCAGGGGAATCTCATACTGAAAACAAAAAGGTTTCCAGCTTTTTTTTTTTAACAAAGAGAAACCAAGGATGGGATTCGATTTCATCAGATTTTAGACATTTGCAGATCTCTACTAACCTGTTATTGCTTACATTAAAGGTAGTAATCATGAACTCTATATGCAGTGGGAAGAACCAGATTCTTCTGGGATACAATTTGTCTAACTTAATTTATTTCTCTACTTCATACATCATACTTGAGAAGTGTATGTTTCTCTGTGATGCTAGAGGACATCTGTATAGTTGATAGTTCTGCTTTGAGAAGAGCCCTACTCCAAATGAGCTGCTGACAGGACAACAGGAAACGGATAGGAGTGTGGAAGATGTAAGAATTCTAAGGATTATTAAATTATATTTGTATTGTAGGAGTGGACTCTGAAGGTGCTGCCTCTCAGATGAGTTAGCTTTAGGTGATCAACATGTTGCCCTGTGAAAAGTTACCTGTCCAGGGGAAGAAAAAAAAAAATCCAATTTATGATTGATACGGCTTTTTGTAATGAGAGAAGACCCTACTCCAAAGCCAGCAACCTTGTAGCCTTTTTGGAAGGGAATTGTTTAGGGTCACTGCAGTCCTTCCTTGTCCTTATCCCTCGTCTCTCAGTTGTAAATGGTTGCTGGCACTTAGTTACCACACCTAGATACCACTATTTGTTTTGAGCATATTGTATTTGATGGATCCGATACTTCTGTTCACCTTATAAATTACTGACCCTTAAAGCTGCTTGTTTCTTGTAATAAAGCAGAGTTTGAGATTATGTCCTAAATAATAAGGGCATAGGTCACGACAGTACTGTAGAATCACAAGACTGATGTGTTAAAAACAACAAAAAAAGTACTGATTTTAATGGGTGGTAATTACAGTGAGTGAAACAGGAAGCTGTATGGTGTATTAGAAGAAGATATAGTTTAAAACAAAAGTAGAAGAGCTACTGAGGCATGCATGGATTATAAGTATCAAGAGATTCCTTATGTACCGCGTACAAGTCCTTTAATGGCAGCTGATAACAAGATGATCAGTGCTGCAGTGGAATGATGGTTGGCATGCTGTGCAGTTCGTTAACAACAAATGAGCTGGAAGAGATGAAATTCCAAGAAGCGTAGAGCACTGCAGCTCAAACACAGAGAATTTAATTAATAGCATTGAAATCTGAGCAACTGTGGGAGAGTACTCCTTATTCTTTTGCTTTGGATCCTACTTTGATTTATACTTCCCTTAGCTTGCTTGTGATATAGTGATAATGTTGTTTGTAATTGTCGTAAAGAAAAAGGGAGACATGATAGTTCTACAAAAATGTAGAAAAAGCTGAAAACAGAGGAAAATAGCAAAGATGCATTTATGGTAAAAATGAAGATGTGAAGGATGAATGAGCTGAGAGCTCAAGTCAGGTCAGAGCTGTTCTGTTCGGGATCCTCCAAGGTTGCGGTGAAGAATACAAGCACTGGCACAACTTTGAACAGTTGCGTTGTGGTGTTTCATAGTTTGATAAATGCTGTTCTGGCATTCAGCACAACCAAGGACAGCATTAACCCCTTGTGACCGTTCTTTACTTCCATTTGAAGCAGTCACAAGGTGAACGTGTTTTGGCATGGCGTTTCCTGCAGCTTTGCAACTTTCAAGAGTAAGCATGGAGCAAGTCACTGTGGGAGGCTTTGCTTAGACAGCTCTGTCTCTGATGCAACCGATGTCACGCTGTCAATATTTCAGTTGTGCCAACCAGTAAGCAGAACAGCAAAGGTGAAAGGTGCTGGTGTTGTTTTCTGAACAGCAGTGGCTGCATGGAATGAGGAATTTCCCTTTTAGTCAGAATTCCAAAATGTAAAAAAGTAGTCTGAGACAGTAAAATAAATGTAAAAAAAAAACCGAAACAAAACAAAAACACAAACCCTCTCCCTCTTTTAATTTAACTTTGTTTTAACATTTTATTTTCGTTGTAAGCCTGGAAATATTGGCTGAGGAGGTGGGAAGATGAGCAGACATGAGACTGGGCAGGTTTCCACTAAACGTCATTGGAATTTTGATGTAATCAATGTGTTTCTCCGGAGTGTTTGGATTCTTTCAAACTGGCACTTGCTCTCCTAAAGCTGTTCTATCAGAAGCGTTTTGACCGACTCCAATATCTACAGGATAAAGCAAACTTTTCCTGGAAGAGGATTTATTCTGCTTATGAGTATAGCTGGAAGGCCTTGAAAGCAAACTGCTGTGGAGAAGACTGAGATAAGTTTTGCATTTTCATTTCTTAAGAAAGAGGAAGGCATGCAGTGACTTTCTGCCAGGAAAACTGGAAAACTGTACTGTTTCACTTAGCAGAATTATTCCTACGTGATAAGTAGGTGCAGAGAGCGCAAGCACTCATTCTGCCGGTTTCTTATTACCATCTTTTGCATTCTCCATTCATTTCCCAGAGATAATTTCCATTCCATGTCCTCTTTGCTGTATTTTTTTTCTCTTACCAAGACCTGGATATGAGAACAGGGAAGTAGGGGATTACTTGCATGAGAATATTGTCTTATTTTCAATGTAGATCTAAAAGTTTATAGTTTTGGCAATTAGAATTGAAGAAATAAAAATCCATCTATCAGTAGAGAAAAGGTACAGTAAAGTACACTTAGAGAGACACTGTTTTGTAAAGTTATTTCAAGAGAATCTGTCTGTGCAGGGAAGGGCAGAAATAACTCGTAAATATAGTAAAGAGCTGACAAATGATACTTCTCAACAAATAAGCTCTTCTTGTGGATAAAAAGCTCCAAATGAGTAACCTCTGAGGAAATAAATTCCCAAATGGCTGTATAATCCTCTGAGGCCGGCTCCAGTGTTCTTTTGTCTCTAATTGTATTGGCAGCTGGTAGTTCAACTTTCTGGCAATTTATCTTCTCACTGCATATTTATTGAGAGGTTTCTTGTCGTAGTATTGACCATACGTTAACAAGGAAATGGTGGATAATAGCAAAATCCCTACGGTCCTGACAGATGTTTTCTTGGTATGGGAGCTTTTGCCCACAGCAATGGGCCTTTTGGCATATGCACAACAAAGTGAAACTTAACATTTTTGAATAAAAATAAAGCATTAGTTAAATGGAAGTAGTGAGTCAATGATCTATATTCAGTTCCTGATTTAAAACTGGATTGTCATGGTAATTTTTTTTTGAGACATGCAAAACTATATGGAGATAAACATGCAAAGCTAAAATAAATGTAAAGCGAATGCTGAGAAGATTGTGGTGATATCAGTTCCTTCATAAGATGATTCCAAAAGAGCAATTAAGGAAAAAAGTTCTGAATTTAGTTATACTTTTTTTTTTGTATGTCAGTCTTAAAGAAAATTTTGGTAAAGTGATTTATTTATGGTCTGATTAAAAAAAAGTCTAAGTAAATAAACCATCCAAACCCCCCTGCCAAACAGACAACCCAAAAATCCAAACCACAACCCCCTTTTTCTATAGAGAAGGCTGAGGTATTTAGGTTGTCCTGTTTGTCTTTCGCATCTCTTGCAACACTTTTCTCCAGGTAAAGCCGATGGAAGTGTTTGGGTCGGGAGAAGGAGAAATTGTTCCCAGTGACTTGTACAAGGTGGTGGTTTTACTGGAAGTGTGTGAGCAATAGGGGGTGTGTGTTTACATGTATGTGCACATTCAACTGGTCTCATTTTTGCAGCCCAGTTATACTACTTAACGTAGATATCTGATTAAAGTACAGATGCTGCTACGTACTTGAGTCTTAGTTTTTTTTCCAGATTGGAAAAAATGAAGTGAAGCATCACTTACAAAACCTTTCATAGTGCCTCAGCCTTTGCCTGGGACCCCAAACAGTGTGTGAGTAGGAATAGTGGCTTGCTTGTTCTGCCTACAGCTCAGCAGCAAAAAAAAGTGACCGTTCTTGTTGCACATATGCTTGCTGTTTGCATTTCTATCCTCAGAAGACAGTTAGTAAAATGGTGTGCTGTGTCTGTGTGTTATCAGGAAGGTATGGACATTTTGGAGCATCGCATTGTTAGATATAAGCTCCTTGTTTGTCTCTTAACATAAATATTATGCTGCTCGTAGAGATTTGGTAAAGTTCTGTTGTTCACAGACAAGGCACTAAGATGCCATAAGTACAGATGGATAAATATTTTCCAGATGGGATTTTTATATTCATTATCTGAGCAGACCATTCTGTTGTCTGCTGTCATCTTTGTTTATGAAAACCTGATCTGTAAATTAGCACCTTCCTGCTAATTCCTTCTGTATGGCAGATACTTGGACCAGTAAGTAGAGACCTTTAAATGGTTTTGCATGGTGACTTCTGCCTTAATGATCTTTAAATTTGAGTGCTATATGTGTGTACAGCAGTTCAGGAGGAAACGAACCCTGTAATGGCATAGCTGATTAGGAGCATTATAGTTAAATGCCATCAAAAGAATAGGAATAAAGTTTTTATTTAAACACTGACATTGAATTCCAAGCCTAGCATACTTCTTCTGAAGCTTAGCAGTTTAGTTCAGCAAAGCCTTGTAGCACAGCGGCAAAATTCTTAACCCGTTACAAATACTTGGGAATGGTTTAGATGGAGTAGAAACCGAAGGTAATAAGGAGCTATTAAGGGCAGGTTTAGGAGGAAAGACTGTAATTTGGATGGCATTGGATTCCCCCAGAGACTGTATCTACCTGTGCCCTGTGAATGCCACTGTGGATTTAATTCAATACAAGTATCCTAAAAAATGAGCCTTTTGGATTTTGCACAGCTCTAGGTAAGAATAGGTGGTTCTTTCTAGTACAGCTTCCTGCAGAGCTCATGGATAATACCTGTTAGTGTATATTGCCTCTTGAGAAAGTGGCAAAAGAATACATCTCTAAAAAATATTGTGTTGTAAAGACTTGGTTTTCTCAGTTGTTGGATGCTCTTCATTCAAGAGAATTAAATATTAAGTAAAAAAGACAGGCCTAGAAAGCTGATGAAGTGACCTGAGGACAGTGAGGAATTCCCCAAACAAGGGGAGACTGCGGTAAAGAACAAGACGTCGTTCCATCCTACAAAAGGGTGAGCGTGGCGTTGCTGGGTTTGGTAGAGAAGATCATTGCGCTCATATGCCCAGGTACAGTAGTATGTGTTTATTTAGCTGTAGACTTCATGAAAACAGCAAATATTATAGATGCATCAAGAGACCCTAGCAATAATTGATTTTCTGGTTCATCTCAAATTTAATAAACTATGCTGTCTGAACAATATTTTACAAAATTTTAATATCTTATACTGACAACCTGCTTTCCTGAGACACCATATTACAGACCTTTCGCATAAAGCAGCTTTAATCTGTGTTCCTCAACATCCATCATTAAGTATTCTGCCTGTGCATCAGAAGAAAATCAGATTAGAAGCAGACAAGGAATTCTTAACAGCGTATTTTACTTTGAGAGAGATATTAATGTTGATTTGATTTTTAGGCTGTTGTGTTTTATGGTTTGCATTTTGATTACATCTGATTAACTTAAGGGGAGGCTATCAGAGATGAAAGATT
>JAAGAY010008015.1:26844-118932 GCA_011801015.1 Ardeotis arabs
TGGGGGGGGGGGGGGGGGGGTTCCCCTCTCTCCAGAAATTTTGAAAGTTATTTTATGATGTGACCAATTTTACTGACTGTGTGGAATTAGCAATTCACCAGTGTCAAAACCCAAAGGTCAAAATATTATGTGGGAGAAGTAACTCAAACAAAACCTTTTAATTAAGAATTAATTTAAGATGACTCAAACTTCTGTAGGTAATGTTTCTCCTGGAAAAAAAAAATCTCTACATGGAACTTGCGTCACAAATACAAGGGATTTATAACTATGAGATTGCATAACCTAAATTCTTGAATCCTGTGAAAAGTGGATAGGGATTGGGCGCCTACCTCCTTGAGAGCACTTTTGGCAATAATCTCCAGTGTTTCTATGATTTAAATAATTTTTTTTTTTTGTTATTGCTATTTTTGTAGGGTGTATGGCTGGATTAGAGAAAGCAGTATCCCTGGTTAGCCTAACTGGGCCATATTCATAGAAACTAAGTTGGCACCTTCCCCATGTTTGGATTTGTTAAAGTTTTTTTAGAAGTATATTTAGCACTCTGGTCCTTCTCCAAACAATTCTCAACTGTTGCTTTAATTGCATTGTCCTCAGAATATCTCTGTTGATACGTCGTAACTTTATTTAGTCTGAATTCAAGAACTAACAGCAATAAAAAGTAAAGATTGTCAAGCAAATAATGTTATTTTGAAAGTTTCAGGAGTCTGGCAAATGGCATAAGGTTTCCTTTCAAATCTGGATTAACCTGGGCTGTGAACGAGCCTTTTTAATGAAAAGGGCAGTGCTAAGCCCTAAGGGTAATTATCATTTTCTGGGATCTTATTAGCATGCAAAGTGGCATAGGCAGAACAGCAATATGAGCCTCAGGGGCCAACCGAGGGGACAGTAATGCATATATTATTGTAAGTTGTGCAATAATATTTAACTGTATCAAGGGATACATTGGAAAAACTACTCTGGCTTATCCAAGCATTTATATAATTTTAATGCTACGATATAGCTATTTATTATGTACTCAGATCAGGGCTTCATTGTGGATTTAGAAGGCAAGGGTTGCAGTTTTGTTGCAGAAAGTTCAGTTACAGTAAATGTCAAGTGATTTGGATGAGCTAGGTCTGTGCTCTGTGGCTGTCCGTCTTTTCATGTGATTTGGACTTAGTTTCTGTGTTTGTGGAAGAGATTTACTTAGGGGTGGATTTGACTTTTTGGCTAGTGAAATCTGCAGTTTAATCCCAGTAACTGTTTCTGAAGTTTTGTGGAAATTTCCTACTTGAATACACCTCCTTAATATTAGACTTTGGTAATACCCAGTCATGCGAAACGTGTGTTCGCTCTGCTCTTTCTATTCATTGATTAATAGATGGCAGTGTTCTTCACCTTCAATTTGGCCACCCTTGCTAGGAACAGAAGCGTGGGCATGGAGGTGGACGTTGACCTGATGTTGTTTCCAGGCACTGAAGTAATTTATTCTGCCCATAGGTCTGGTGTTGGCTCAGTTTTCTACTTTTCTGAATGCTTCCCATCCCGTTCACTAATGGTGCTTCTCAGCTGGCATCATGCAATGTCTTAAGTGCCTTCAGAGAGTATTGCTGATTGCGTTCTTTTTTAAGGGATGGAAGAATTTTGATGAAAAACAGCTGAAAATGCACAATAGTGTAGAGTATTAAAGAAATCTGCATAAGAGTTCTGAATTGGTACAACATCACGCTGTTAATAACATTTACTTCAAAAGTTGTGTAGCATGTGCATCCTAAGTAAAGGAAATTCTATGGCTCTTAAATCTAGCTGAGGTATAAAAAAAAAAAAAACCACTCCACGAGAGAATAATATTTTGGGGAAGAGATTGTGCTGACGATTCCTGTACACAGAGGAAAAAATTACCTATGCTCAACAAAAGTTTTTAGGACTGGATTTTACTCTCATTATAACTGAGGATTTACCACTTCCTATTCCTATAAGCTTTTCTAGGCTTATATAATCTTGTTTTAAGCTCTGTTCTTTTTAAAAGATTAAAGGGACTTGGGAGTTTGAGTTTACAGTTTACAAACGTGTTATACGTGTGGCCTGAAGTTACAGCAGTGAAGAAACTTCCTAGACTGATGCTTTTATTGTACTGTGAGATTTACTCAGATGAAATACACATTGGATAGAATGTATTTTGTTAGTCTTGATGTATTGTTATTTTTCTAAAAATTGGTAGAAGACGGTATATAAAAAAAAAAATTGTGGGAGGGATGTGTTTATTCTTGAAATACCATGGGTTTCATTTTGTTATTAAAATCTTTAAATTAAAGATATTAATCACTCTTGTATTTTACTCCTTTTTGATATTAGTGGCTGATCTTCATTGGGATTTTATCGACTCCTTCTCACTGCTTTTGTAAACCTCACTCTGTTCTATAACTTCAAATGTTTACAGTAATAGCAACCACATGGCTCCATAGAAATTTGAATGATTTCATATGAAAACTAGATTAATAGGCAAACAATATATCTGTATGAACTTGAAATTTAAAGCAATTCCTTTACAAGTACCTAGAAGTAAGATTTTGGTTCTTAAGACATTCAGCTATCTTAAAAACAAAAAAAACCCAAAACCCACCAACCAAAAAACTTTTTTGCTGCAGATGAGATATTTAAAATCAATATGTAAGACTCTGTGAGAAAATGCGCTTACATGTAGCATATGCAGACTGAAAACCCAAGCCTTAAGTGTTTATGGATGTATATCCTGGTATAATCCTAAAACTATACACTTAGTGGTGTGAGGAAGTTTATGAAGTTATTTGAAAACCCTTAAAATGTGTCTTAAGGTCTCCTGATAAGGATCAAGAGGGACAGATCCCTATTAATGTGCTTGAAAACAGTTTTATTCATTATATGTGTTCACCATAAAATTATGCCTAGATTTTTAAGCTAACACTTCTCTTTTTTTTTTTATTTTATTATTTATTTTTTTTTATTCTCATCCTTTCTCATAGAGGTACTGTTCTGTTCCAGGGTAGCGGCAGGCTTCTTAAGCATAGCTAGAAATCTTTAGGAAGCTTCAGCCCTCCCTCTGTTCTCCCTGCATCTTAATTGTCTTCTGTATAGGATGAATCTCATACAGGAAAATCCTGTGTGCCCAGTGTAATGGTTCTGGGAAGTGCTAGAGAAGAAGCTTATTGATGGTAATGATAGACCACTGTAGATGGAGCGGCAAGCAGCTGAGATGCTGAATCTAGTGGCTCCTCATAATCCTTATCTCAAGACTATGGAATAGAGGCACAAAACACAAAGGAAGGTCGGAGAAGCTTAGTCTCTGAAACTCTGTTGAATTGTAGTTTATCCCTTTTGTAAAGAATCAGAATACTGGGATGATGGCCTGTATTTATGTGAAATGATGATAAGTACTGAAACTTTCCTGTGAAAACTGTGGACAGTACAGAAGCTATGATTTATTACCTTTTTATTTTCTTCTGTTTTGCAAACTTTCGGTTCTTTTTTTGATTGGAATTAAGTATTTCAGAATATACAGCAGTTAATCTTACTGTGTATCAGTATGTCAGTGCTCCTTAAAGCACAGAAATTCTCCTTCAGAAATCATAGGTTGTGTAATTTAATCGTGGAAAATGTGGGAGTAGTTACATATAAACCAAAACCAGATAATGTATATTTTTCCTATTTCTATAGGTAAGTTTGTAAATGAATTCCCATTTCTGTGTAAGAGCACACCCAAAATTTAGCAATGAACTTTATTACTCATCTCTATTTGTCATCTACTATTACAAGATATTGCATTGGAAATTGAAATTGAACAAAGTAATAGTTAAGGAGGAAGAGCAAGTGGTTATTTTGGATTTCTACTAAGCAAAGAGGACACTTCAGGCAAGGTCAGCAGAACTGCTCAAGAGTGTCATTAGATAGTGTTTCCAATGGAAGTCTCACCAGGAAGCAATTTAATATCTCAAGACAAGTAGGTATTTATCTTCTATGTGATAAATTAAAGAAGAAAAAAATAGCTAAACGGGAATAAGAGTCCCAAGAGTGCTTTGTGCTTACACAGGGAGCATTTCCGTTACAATGTCAGATAAAAGATGGTAGCATTCTGATAATTTTCGAGTACAATTTTCTAGTTACATCACTGTTCCATCCTTATGGGAATTAATAATGAGGCATTGGAATGTGATAAGCAACCACTCAGGTAGCTGTTTTCAGATATGTGGGAATGCCAAGTTGCCTTTCCTGTGTCATAAGCACGGAAAAGGACTGGGAGTGCATGGTGCAGAGGGATCTTCATGGGTTTGTTTTAATGTGTGTGTGCTTTCCCCTCAACTCCAGAGTTGGGAATGGATGACACTTCTCATCTCATCAGGCTTTTTACTTCTTCAGACTGCCTCCTCATCCTTTCCCAGGTTCATTTAAAAAGCAGTGACATTTCAGCTGGAAATCTCCCTAGGAAATTTCTCCGCAGTCTGTCAAAATATTTTTCTTTGATATGATACTATATGTTCCTCTTCTTGTTTTTGTTATTACTGCATATAGAATGCTAAATACTCTATCTTCATCCATCTAACAGTTTCCAGACTTCTGTACTCCCTCTGCTTACCATCCCTTGCCAAATATGTGCCTATACAAATGGAGATGGAGCAGTATTTTATTTTTGTGTGGGCAGACACGGAGTGTTAGATCATCTCGAAGCTTCACTTGAATGTTTATGACAGTCTCCAATGCCAGATACAGAAGTGTGTCGGGTGGGCAGACAGCAACCAGCCTCCCATCCCCAAAATACGATGAATCAAATGGCGTATTGTACTAGCAGTGCTGTTCGTTGTCGTTCAGTTTAAATGAAAACACATAGCTCTTCAAATGCACAAATTTCAAGTCGAAATATTCTTGGCTATCTTGTAAACAAAAATGTTATACCTCATACTGAGTCTAGTGGCAGTTTCTCACATACAGCTTTATGCTTTTTCCCCATTCTTGCTGGTTTTTTTTCTTGTGTTTGTTTAAAGGCAACTGCTAATGTAGTCTTTCTGCTGTTATTGAGCGTAAAAGAAAGTATTTGCCAGGAGCGTGCTCGTGCAGGATGGCTTCATAATCCTTGTACTTCATGTTTTGTGATGTTTATGTTTAAAAAATGCAACTTTTGCTTCATTTAGTAGATAAAAATGGAGCTGACAGGTAGTTCTTCTGCTAATAAGTCTTATTGTGTCTTAAAGCCACTGGGAAGGCCCGAGATTAGCATGAACGAATGAGTGCACAGCTCACCTTCTTATGCATTAGCATCCATGGCCAGGAATCAATGATGACTATTTACTATTTTCTTCCAAGGCTTAAGATCCTGAGCTCTCTAATAAATCAAGTTGGAGACTATTTCATTGCATTATGGTTGACCTGGTAACATTGGAGTAGTAAAGACAGGCAACAGCCAACATCACTGACAGCTGACATTGATAAAAATGGATGTGTTTTTTTAAAACTTAATAGCATCAGTGATAGCATGGAATACTCTCCTGTGAGTATATTACTGTTTTGAAAAATAGATAAACAGTTCTCCCTATTGCGGAGATTTTCCACGTATTAGAAAATTTGCCTTATTTTGCTCCAGATTTTTAGAAATTTTTAGTGACACAAGTGCCACTTTGGTTTTCCCTCCTGCAATATTCTGAAGCAATGGCAATCTACAGAAGAAACAAACGTTGTAGCACGAGAGGCTACAGCATTGATGATGCAGGTAACTCCAGGGACGGAGACTGTTTTAGCTTTTGCTCTGTAAAAGCAAGAAGAGTTGGAGCCGCGCCCTCCTGAAGAGGCTTATAGAGGAGGGTGAAGGGTGATTTCAAAGGCAGGGAGGAGGAGCTTCAGGCAGTTAAAATGTACAGGTAATCTGAGTCAGGATTTGCTAAATGGCCTGATTAGGGTTAGATTTCTCTTGCTGTTTTGAGACAGCTAAACCCAACACATGGTAGCATTATCCAAAGGAGAAGTAGCATTTCTGTTGTACATTCCACTGTAAAATTTGCTTCTACTTTTCCTGATCTAAGAAACAATAATGAAAAAAAAAATCTTCCTTCAAATTTTATTTTTGAAGAGCCGTTAGCTGTCACCAGGATTATCAATGTTTATGTGAATTCACTAGAATTGCTTTCCGTTCAAAAAGGGAAAGGTCATGGATAATGCCTCCTCTCTGGTGGCTTATGCTGGGAAAAGAATAAGGAGAGGAAGACCAAGAATTATTTGTTACTCTATTTTTAGAACTTTACACATTTCAACAGTGTCCTTTCTCTTATTTTTAAAACCCTCCTCCTTTTCTCATTCCTCCATCTCTGTTTAAGCACTTGATAGATTTGCTGTGTGAGCTGCTGCCACCAAAGCATGACATCTCTGGAATAATTTAAAAATGTTTTGTCGGTCTCTGACTTGTAACGAGTCCTGATCCAGAAATTCAGGGGTCACAGAAAATAATTCTCCCCCTTGAAAGAATATGTCCTTTAGGAGAAGGCTGTCAGTACCATGCAAAAGACTATTGAAAACAGCGGGGTTTTTAGAATAAAAGTCAGAACACATTTTGTAAGTCTTCACTGAAATGAGAATGCTTTTCAAACTACTGTTGGTTTCAGAGGAGAGGAGAATCATGAAATCTTGCAGAAGCATTTGCTTTCCTTCTCTCATCTTTTGTCCAATGTTTAAAATGTTCTCTCAGACACTGAAAACCACTACATTCTGTTTCAGAGAACACACGGTATTCTTCTCTATGTGCAGTGTACTTCAAAACGTGTAAGGCCAGCATTTGAAAGCACAAGATACACAGTGACAAGGATGATGCATTCTGTCTTCTGCTGCTTATATACTGTAAGGAAATTATTGTTGTATTGTTCTCGATCCTCGTTATCTCTTTACCATGGGAATTACGTGAAAAAGTTTATTTTTAAAAGTGGAATAGAAGAGTCATCTAGTTAACAGCTGTGAGTCTCAGAGGGACTTGCAGGTCACTTATACAACAGAAATGAAACAGGTAGTATCTTACAGCGACTGAAAAAAGGGTGGGCGGATAATCACAGCTTAACTACAAAAGTTGTGTAGCATTTGTTTCAGATTCTTTTTTAAATCCTGGGGAAAAAAAAGCTTTATCCCTTGTCCTTCGAGGAGTTTGACTCAGTACAGTTATTTTTGTTGAACTCAAAAGAACCACTTACAAATAGATAGCTGACCATTTTCTTTATGATGTGCTGAATCAATTCTGTTTGCGCTTAGGTGCAAATGTGAAAACTCATCTGTATAGCATTTTTAAAAAAAAAAAAAAAAAAAACCACAAAAAAAACCCAAACCAACAAGCTGTTGTGGCTTAATATTACCAAGGTCTGAAATTAACCTGGAGAAGTCTACCAAATTTTAAGCCCATTGCAAAACCCAACCAACCGAAAAAACCTCTTAACCCAAAACTGAGAAAAGTCATTACATTTAGCTGTTGATCTTTCCCATTATCCCTTTCAGTTTGAGCTGGGGGAAAAACAATAAAGATTCCCAGTACAAAAAAAAAAAAAATTAAGAAAATAACAAGAGTGAAATTGAGGGGAAAAATACAATAGGCCTATGTAAGACTTGGAAAATACCTTTTACACAGAAAATTTGAAATGGGAGGGAAGCCAATAAATTAAGGGAATAAGGAGAAAATGTTTACACTGAGGCAAAACTTGGGGTGACAGGTGTAAGCAATTTATATATCCAATCAGTTTTGTAGATTGGATGCACAGAGGCTAGGCATTTTCCTATGTTTTTCCATATTGATAATAAATAGAAACAGAAAATAAATACAATTGCTTGCTTTAATAACTGGGAGAGGAACATTTAATTCTAAACTTACACATAAGGACTCAAGAAGATTTAAGGATCAGTTGCAGACACATCCCTGAATTCAACCTGAAGCAACAGCACAAAAACTTGATTTGTCTAATGGATGTTTTAAAATGTGTTGGTAGTTTGTGTAATACCTTCCAAATCACGGAGGGGGCTGGAGCGTTGCACTGTGACTTCACGTGCATGCTGAGAAGACCCGAGGGATACGATATCATTGCACACGGAAACAAAGTGGTTGCCTGAGAACATCAGGTTCTCACTCCAGTGCTAAATTCACAGCTCTGAGGCAGTGTGCTTGTTAAAGGAAGATAGTGTTTGCTCACCCCACTGCACTGGTTTTGTGATTGGACGGAACATCACCTTGCCCGGTATTTTCAGTCTGTTAAGCTCAGCTTGAGTTTTTATTTACGCAATCTAAGAGTGACTGCTCGGAATGCTTAAGATACGATGCACCCTAACAACAGAATGCGTTTGACCTGAACGTGGACTGCAAAGTGAGGTGCAGCGTTTGTGGCAGATGATTTGTTCGGCTTTTGATGTTACGGTCTCTCTTTTTTAAAAAACATGTCTAGCAAAATCAATGTGATGCCCAATGCGGAATTGCTTTTTTTAGCTTCTAAAAAGCTACAAGTCTCATTCTCGGTGTCTCAGAGTACAGACTTTCAGTCTGTGTAAATGTCCTGCAGGTATGATTTTAATGCCGAACAGCATGGAAGCTTTGTGTTACTTCAGAGGTCTCTGGATATTTTGAGAAATTACAAATACGGATGTAGACATCTGCGTTCTTTCGTAGGTTTGATTCCTTTTCAGTGAAAGAACAGGAATGACTGGTGTGGTTAGCTAGCTGGTTTTTTAATATTAAAATGTTAATCTGTTAAGTAATGTGGGTGTTTACTGAAATAATTGTCACTCCTTTTTCATGTACGTGTGTTAAATGTCCTTAACATGTGCAGGTATGACAGCAGATGAATTACAAGGAAAATATAATTTGGCAACATCTACATTTTAATTTTTGTCAACTTTAACATACAAACACCAACTTTTGTACCCTGATAGAAGAAGAAAGCAGTAGAAAGTTAGAAAAGTACACATCTATCTCAAAGAATAAGCAGCTGTTTCTTATGTTTATTTTTTCATTGTCTAACTAAACTTGGGAGAAAAACAAGTTACTGTGAATATAAATGAAAAGCATGTGACATCCTCTGTTCTTTCAACACATGGCTTATGGTCTGCAGAACAAACTAAATTTTAAGTAAATATTTGAAAAAAAAAAAAAAAGAGTTACAGGATTGGACCCAAAGCAGGATGCTGTTTGTTGTAAGACATGCTGCATATTGTGGTGTTAGGTCTGCTCAATTCTAGAGAAGTCAGATGTTTAAATGAAGTTGGGGGAAGCTTTAATGAAGTTTTGAATTTAACTTTGAACACTTTGATCTCTTGAGATAAAATATATCCATCTGTATATACTTAGCCCACTTAAAAAATTCTTTGCGTATTTGCTTAATAGTTTTCCTGTCTCCCAGTTAGTTTGACATTTTTCTTGAGCATTATTTTGAATTGCTAAATGTAATTCAAAGTACTTTAATTCATTATTTCAAGTAATGCATTACTGAAATATTAATAATACTAAGTTATTTTATTTCTATTTCCCAGTAAAATTAAGAGTATTGAACTGTACTATTTTGAAGATTTCTGTACATTCCTTTTGCAGTACTGTATGCAGGTCTGAATGCAGAAAGCGCCAGGAACAACGTAAAATTGCTATGGAAGCCACTTTTGTACCAGTTACATCGCTGTTTATTCTGATCTTTGGTGTATACCTCTGTTCCAAGCTGGTGCCTAAGACAGACAAATTAGTATGACCTAGTTAGAACTGGATCTTAAAGCAAGTTTCTCTTCTGTTATTTGTGCTCTTCTGTTGCATAAAAAAATGAAATGTGCAATGACACACCGCTGTGCATAATGCATGAGTCTTATTATTGTAAATTTACGGAGATTAAAGTGGTCTTAATTAGCTTAGCACATATGAAGACACTAGCAGTGAATCAGACTTCATTCTCCTCTCACGTAAGGTGCCTCTGTTGTGTTGCTCTTATTCATGTTAAACCCTTCAAAGATTCCTTCTCTAAGCCACAAGCTGTGATGTGAGATTATTAAAGGGTCTTCCCTTCATCCTGGCTTCTGGTCTTTGGGGAGAAGAAACCAGCCACTGGATCGAAGAGAGGTGTTAAACCTTAATAGGTTCTGGCAGAAAGATCTATAGCGACGTGGAGACGAGCTGTACTGATATTGATAGGACATGCAGTTATTTCCATAATCTATTCAGGGTAGCTCCCGTTAAAGCACCATGTAGCTGGGTCCTACGTAATCAAATTTTCTTCCGATCTCAGTTATTTACGTAACTTCATAGCACTGCGGTAGAGGAGGTAGACGTGATCAGAACAGTTGATAAATTAGACAAAGGGAAAAAGAAAAAATCTGCTGCCAAAAACTTGCCGCTGAACCATAACCATCTGCTTTTACACGGGAAGAGAGTTAGTGTGCATATAATTCATGGAACAGTCGGCAGATGCTGCAGACTGATGCTGGAAATACTGCATGCCCTAGTCTTCAATCAATGCGGTTCATCCTGCTTCCTTCGGAGCTTCACAGGCATAATTTGACCTCTGTGTACTCATTTCTGAGCATTTTTTCATCAGGTTCCAATTCACTGAAATATTTCCCACGCTACTTTTATGATTGCAGACATAATTAGGAAAAGACATAATTAAAGTCATAAGTACTCTTCATGGATATTGCTATTGATTTTTGGCTGTCTACATTTGGTATTTTTGAGAATTCACTGACTTGCACACCATATCATGAGTTCTGCATAATCTATGCATAGTATAAACAGGTATGGTTGCACAGGAGAGTTCCAAAACTTTAGTCCTTTCTTTGGAAAAAAAAAAAAAAAGGCAAACAAATAATTTCAGTAAATGAACACTTCAAGCCATGTACTTCTAATCAAGCAAGTTACTGCTCTTCATTTGATTGCCCAACCATTTTTAGATTTTTTCAGTTTGACTTACTAGTCCTTCTTTCTCATCCAGTAGGGTCAAAACCCAAAAATATTACTTTTGTCCTATGAGGAAAGAAAAAGTCATGGCTGCCATTTAATTCATATTAATCCATATGCATGTAATAGCTCTGCAGCTATCAACTGTGTAAAATGTCGTTGAATTCTTTGGCACTGTCATCAGTTTCTAGTAATAAAGTTTATTAGGTACAGCCTTTAAGTATATCTGGCATCTCCTACCCAAAATATAAAAACCACTGTTAGTAACCAGCACCCTCATTCAACCAGATAATTAAGGCCTTACCCGTATTCAGTGTGTATGTGCAGCTAGGAATGGGTGGAAGTAGTGCGCTGGCTGAATCCTAAGGCAGTGAAGGTATTGGTGCGAAACGATAGCCATTTAGCAGCATGAAAACTTAACTTCATTAAGTGATTTCCTTGAGGCTGTGCAGTGAAGTCCATAGTGTACAAGACAACCAGGAGCACTAGCTTTTAAAACCTTCTACCTGGTAGGCCACCAGCGTGTAGAGACATCACTTCTAGTAAGAACAGGGTTTGGTTGAAATATAGCTCAACTAATACTAAAAATGGGTAGGGAGAGCGGCAGATGTGAACGAATATGCTCTTTGTGCCTTTGCTTTAATGCTAGGCAATATTTCACATTGCTTTTAATTTAGTGGCATAGGAAATCCCCAAAATATCCTTTGCTTTGGGAACTGTAACTCAGCAACTCATAGAAAAACATAGGTGGTCTTGTTTTTGTGCCCAGTGTTGTATTTTATTGAGGCATATACAGAATAATACCCTGCCAAATGGTGATCCCATAGCCCAAACTAATCCCGGTAGAGCAGATGGGAGTTTGACAGGGGAAGAAACAAGCTGACAGCTTTTCCTCAAATAAAAGTCATACAGTGTGTTTCCAGTGCCAAGCTGGATGTGACATTTAATTTAAAAAGTCTCTGAGGAAAAAAAAAAAGACCAAAAAAACCCCAACCCCCACAACCCCCCAAAAACAAACTAGCACGCATGCAATGAGACAGCTACAGAATCAATTTGGTCTTATTTAAACCTGAAACCCTGGTGCGCTGAAGGCGTATTATTTTGGGGAGGGAGAGAAAAAAAAATCGCTGAGGTACCATGGGGAATATAGCATTAAAAATGGATTTTGACTGGTCTCTGCTACCAAACTTGGCTTGAGGGTATAGTGATGCTTAATAAGCAAAAGGAATTACTATAAATACTCAGCCTGAGCTACTGTAATTAGAATATAATGCAGGTGGTATATAATCTGATAGGCTTCAGACCAATAGTTGTGTCATTTATTTTTGTGCATTTGTGAAGTTGAGAATGTTGAAGGTATGAAGAACCTTAGCACCTTTGCAGCAAATAGCTGTAGTCACAGAAGATGTTTCAGTTCTCTGTTCAGGATCGCTCCATCATGCAAACCAAAGGCAACCATAGGTGGCTCTGGTATCCTTTGGATTCCCCACAGATTTTTTTAGGGTGCCTTCTGGAGCAGTTTCTGTCCGTGAGGTGGTCCTGTGGTGTGCTTGACTCTCATTTGGCAGCAGCAGTTGCTGGCACTCAATTCCTTTCTGAAAACTTCTCACGCTCAAAGGGAAGAAACACACAGCAGAATTAGCATTTTAAAAAGGTGTGAGATTCTAAGAAAGTGCCCCAGAACCTTCAAGGAAAAATACATTGGTTTCTCTCAGCCTCTTTTTTTAATTTATGGTTGCCTGCTTACATGGAGAACCTGAAGACGATGAATCTGATGATGGCTATATGGAAATAGAACACCATTAAATTAGAAAGCTAAATTGTTCTCTTTGCAGTTAGGCCAGGATTATTATAATAGGCCAGGATGATTATAATAGCTTGCAGATTTTGTTATTTTCTGAGGGTTCAAATTCTATGTCAAAAAACTGGTGGGTGGGGAGGGGGGAAAGCAGCCTGACACAAGTTCCCTTGATGTTTCTGTGTGACTTGGCACATAAATACATTATTAATGTTATTATTTAAATTTGTACATTATACTGCTCTGAAAAGGAGACGAGGATAGGTCATTTCCCGAAGGGTTTGTCAGTGTAAGTGACAGATGTAGAGATGACAAGGCAAACCAGCAAGCTGTAACTTGGAGGGGTTTTGTTGTTAATTTTTGAAGTAATTCTGTGCAACCTGCTCACTATATCGGGTTTAGTAAAAGATAAGTACAGAATTTATTTATCATTGCAGTGATAATGTAATCTAAAATCCTACACTAATAATTGCTTCGTTCTGGGTAGGAATGTAAAAGTAATAGTTACTCCCATTTCATGAAGGGATTTACCAACTTTGAGATTTTCTAAGACTGAGGTAAGGTACCTAGTAATGCCCAGATTTTTTTTTTTTTTTTTTTTTAAGTGCTAAGCAAGTTACATTGTTATTTCCTGATCCTTCTGGAATTATTTGACCGACGTTTTTGGTGACTTCTGAACACCTCAGTATCTGTTTATTGGTACTTCTAGATACATGATTTTTCTTTCCTATTTTGTCTGTGTGGAGTTTAGCTGTCACTCAGGGATACACTCGAAGTGTGTGAACATCCAGAGTTGCTGCTGACTTGGAAAATCCGAACAGTTCAGCCCTTTGGCATCTCTGAGCAAAGAAGTAGGTGTTCCTCCAGCTGAAGCCTGGTGGGATTTGCAAGAGACATCACTCTCCCTGTGAGGCAGGAACAGGCTCAGCTCAGAGCAAAAGTGATCGTGTTCCCCTTGGTGGAAAGGCACATTGCTCAGAGCACTGACTGATCGAGAGGTTGAAGTGGTGGACGCATTATCAGTCCCAGTATCTTCATACCTCCCCGCCTTGCTGACTGTGTTTTACAAGTCTTTCCTCTCTTGATTTTCTTCCTAGGGAAAAGTTGCAGGAGCCTGACTATGGAAGCATTTGCATCTGCACTCCTGCAGTGAGCAGAGATGGCTTTGTTAGGACTGAGTGTGGTAGCTTTGCCTTGGAGAGGTGTGCTCTTACTGGAGCACTTCCTCATTTTCATCAGTGCTTTTGACAACCTTATCCCACCAAGCAGTTGCAGATCAGTGTCATGACTTCCACAGCTCCTGGCTCGACTTGTTGGTTGCTTTGAATCCCACATGAGGTACATACTTCTGCCCGCGTTGTGTATATTGAGCCTAGGCCCTGAGTTCGGGTGACTGAGACTCCCACTGGGGACAACCAATCCCAAAAGTCATTTGACATCAGAGACATCAAGGAATGTGAATCCTTTACTGGTATTCTATCCCTTTTTGCTTTTAAAATTGGTCCTTGGAATCCTGCACAACTTCGGCTCCCTTGAAGACAAGTTACCTAGTTTTATTCTTTAAGTTAGATGTTTCATAAATGAGTGCCTGATTTCAGCCATTTTGTTAATGGTCTTAGTAAAAAGAAGCTTTTGAAACTATTGTTTCTACCTTAATTTAATCATTAAGGATGATACCATTTCATACAATTGTACACTAATGAGGATTACTACTGTTTCTGGCTTTGTTGTCTTAAAGCACTAGCTGTATTGAGATTAAAAAAGAAACAAACAAGAAAAAAAAAAAGCAACAGAAAACCCAACCAAAACAAAGCAACGTTAACTAAAAAATTACTGTTTCTGTAGGGAGCCAAGATTAAACATCAGTATAATGTGTGTTGCTGTAGAACGTTTAAGTCTCATTGACAATGAGATCATGAACTTTTTACAACACCTTTGAGAAGACCCAGTTAAAACAGTCTTTACAGATGATTTTTTTCTCATTCTATTAAGTAGTGAATTTAATTCCTGTGAAATGTTAATAACTTTAACTGCAACAGGAAAATAGATTTGATTCTCTCTTGAATAATCAAGTAAAGGATAGGTTGTCTACTATTCATGCATTTCAGTGAGTCTTAGAGTTAATAGAAGTTGAAATAGTGTATAATGTTAATAAAATACAGTAAAATAATATGGAAATAGTATTTATTGGTGTAGGTTTTGAGATACTGAATATATTAGTGGATGTTTTAAACTAGATTATCACAGCCTGTACCCAAAGTGTGAATATACTTACGTATAGGGAAGCAATATTCTTGGAAATCTAAAACTTGCATTAAGTTAATTAATACGGTCTTTACTGTGAATTATTTCACGTGTGTTAGTATGCATTGAGTCCTCTTACTATGGTAGCAGTGGTTGGAGCGGTGCTGATCCTGTACCGAAAGTTGCTTGCTGGACCAGACATGTCACAGGGGGATGTTACCAGGATGGAAATCCCTACAACCGAAAAAGCGCAACTTTATTATTTTTTTTAGTGTTTGTATTTCTGTGAATTATTTTAAATATTTTCCTTTTATCTGAGATTGTATGAGACTTTAATTGGTAGCTTCGTTCATAAAAGCATTGAGAAGTTTTCTTTAATCTAAACAAGAGACCATAGCAAGAACAGTTCACAAAGACCTTGAAAATTCATATCAAAGACAGCAAGTCATTATCCCTAAAAATGAAAATGAAAAGTAATACTGGAGCCATAAATAAAATTGGGACTGTCCTAAAATACAGGAGTAACCTCTCTCTCTTTCCACACGTGCTGTAAAGAATTGAAATTATGCAGTTCAGAGCATTTCTCTTATCTGAGCAGTAGGTAGAAAAAGTACACCTTCCAAAAACCAAATGATGCTTGGATAATTGACAGCATTAGTGACTTCATGTAAATGGAAGATGAAAGGTGAGAAGGGAGGAAGCAAATACCAGAATTTTTATGACTTTATCACTTCTCCTTGTGAACCTGGAGGCATAACACACATAAAACATTACAGATACCAAGAGATCTAATGAAGGCACATACAGCATCATAAAGAGATGACATTTGCATTAAAGGTGGCTTTATCTGTTGCATAATTGCATCTCAAGTAATGTAGAAAGCTGAATATAAGAACTGCCAACCGAACTCACTAAATCAGAGGGAGATTATACTGCAGGAACCCAATAATTGTGCCGTAGTTTTGCTTTAATGGTGCCAGGACACGGATATGGCAGCAGCAGCTGGCGAGAGAGCTTGGAGCCTAGGGAGCTGGGCTTACAGTAGATTTTGGAGCTGTTAGTCCTGTAAAAGGAAGAGCGAAAGGAGCAGTGGTATGACTTACTCATTCCAAAATGGATGAAATTATCACTGTCTTCAAGACAGCAATATTAAAAAATAATTATTTATTTATTTCCCCACTAGTTACAGATCACAGTCACAAATCAGAGCACAAATGATTAATTCTTTTGTGGAGGTCTGGTCTGTACTGTGAAGTTCTGTTTTATAATAATGCTGAAATCGAGCCTCCTAATTTTTCTGTTCTGGAAGAATACAGTTCTTGTTTGTACTTATGGATGACATCGCTGCAGTGGAATTGTGCACATCAGCAACCTGCGGTGGTAACCCATAAAGATGAGGCTGAGCAGCTGGCTGTCTTGAACAGTGTGCAGAAACCTGGCTTTCCACGTCATTCTGCCTGCTCAAGAGAAAACTTGAGGAAGCCTCAGATGTGACACCATTTTTCTCATTGTGGAGTTTATAGAAGCTGTGTCATCTGCCAAACAACAGTGCCCGTTTGGTGCACTCAAAACTAGCAATTAAATATTAATTCTTGAAAAGGCAGTAATTTGCATTTGTTCCATAGCTGCAGCTGACCGAGAGCATAGCAGCAAATAAACTTACTGAGCTCCTTCGCTGAATTTCCATTTTTCATGTTACAGCTTCTTGTCATTTGCTGACCCTCTCACGAAAGGGGCAATTCCCTTAATGTCATCGGAGATATAGGAACCGACAGCCAGCTTTGCTCTGAGTGCTACTATGGGATATTTTGTGGGCATTTAGTTGTTTTCAACAATTTTGCCAAACATAAAGTTTCCGTGGGAAGAAACTTCTAAAATCCATTGCTGCTTCATGCTATCTTTGTATGCCTTTATTTTTATTCTTTATGTCAATTAAAGTTTTGGAAACCAATAGAATAATTACTGAGACGTACGCCGAAATTCTAACTCACCTTGAACTCAGATAGCACTAGTGCTTAGGTCTTGATTTGAGCTTAGTAGCAGCTGTAGTATTTAACTCATTATTTACCATTTTAATATTTTATTGCATTGAAAAATGAATTCAATTAAGAATCTTCAAGAGAAAATTCCCATCCATTCTTTCGAAACATTTGTAGAAAAAGATTTTTTTTTTAATTTTTCTTTGATTAAGGACTTAGACTTGTATGAAGCCTAAGGGAACAAGCATTAGACAGCAAATACAGATCATCACAGGATGCCTTATTTTCCTGAAGGCATGGATTTCAAGTAGATTTTACCGACTATAGTGAAGTGGTGATTTTTTTGTTTGTTTTTAGAAGGTGCTGAACACTGTGTGGGTAAAACTCTCTTCTACCTTATGTGAACCTGGGATTCAATCCACTCATTGTGCTAACGTGGTTTTCTGTTGTGAAATATTGCTGATACCTGTGACTTCACTATCCACTTGTTTTTAGGTCAGTAGAACCGAAGCTTACACGTGGACAGAAACCCAGCTTTCTATGCCAATGAGCACCTGTAAAAATGAGAAATTAGAAACTTTCCTTGTTTTACTGAGCGCTCGGGATGTGCTCTCTACCATGAGATGGCAGCAGGGAGTAGCATCTGCCTGCTAACCGGCGCTAAATATGCGAAAATACTGATTTTCCTGATGGCTACAATGAAGTTAACTGCCATTCCTTCCTTATGCCTTGAAATTAGAAGTGTGGGTAAGACACGTTGAGCTAATAATTAGGAACCTTGTTAGGCATCGTCATCTGAACAGTTTATTCTGACTGAAAGTAGAAGTAGTACAAGTGTAAACTGTGCAAAGAATGAAAGTGCTGCAAAGTCTGGTTCTGATGTTAATGTAAATAAGTGAACTGCATTAATACTATTTCTATTTGGCCCTCAAAGTTTTTCTCATTTCAGCTCTTTGTCATGATATTTTAAATGTTGGGTTTTTTCACCTCGTTTTTGCTCCATTATTTTTAACTCTTTTTATATTCCAGGAAGTACTTACTGCCAGGAATTATGTATAAAGTATATATACTTGATGTATAAAGAGGTCAAGAGCCAACACCTCTGTGCAAGTTCAGTATCTCTTGCAGTTACTGCTTCCTTGGAATACCTATATGGCTTTCATGGTACTTGGGGTTTTAGTGCTTTGGATTATTGTAGCTATACATAATAAGTCTACAAAGAACTCTGATCCTTCTTAACAGCAGGTGATGGAGCTCAGATAGGGGCTGGTCCTGTCAGCTACAGGAGAGATGTGCTTTGTGATACCCTCACAGTGGTCAAGAGAGCTTTAGGAGTTTAAAGTTTTGGTCTGTTTGTGAACTTCCTCTGAGTTGGTTTTAAATCATTTTGAAATTTTGATCCTGTATAAAATGTGTAGAAAACACAGGAACAACAAAAGGATATTCTCTTCCTGTGGTCTTGCTCCTTTGCAAAATACACTTGAAGCTTGTTTGGTCTCACTTCCCAAAAGGAATTGGTAAGGATCAGATTAGGGTGACCTGCTACTTTTGGTTAGAGGAAGGGCAGAGTGCAGGTGAAGGACAGAATCCAGTACTGCTGGCTAGCGTGTGATGACCTCTGTATGTGGGATGTCACTGTTAGTGGTTGCATCTCAGTAAAGAAGGGATGCAGTTGGTGTTGCTGATTCAGAGCTGCTGATAACAAGCAGGCTTTAACGGTTTAGTCAAGTCCTCAAGGTGCCACCTGACACTTAGGCATTGGGAAGCCAGAGTCTTACCACTTGTTACAAAGGACTTTCAGGTCAATCTTGGTTGTTTTTTAAATAATGTCCTTAGGGGGAGCATAGGAGACCCAAATCTACCTTTGCTGTCACTGGCTTCCCACTGGTTTGAGGACAGATTGAGTAACCACAGGAAACAGTCCTTCATGGTGATTTTCTTTATTACTGTTGTATCCTGCTGTGGAATACAAAGATGAGTGTGAGTAGAAACATGCAAAGCTCACACAGGAAACTACTCAGGTAAGTAACTGCAGTGTTAAATGTATTTGCTAGATTACATCTCTGTTGGAGTTCAGTTAATTATTGAAGAGCCTGTAATTTGTGTGGTCTTCATAACACGTTAACAGAAGGAGCTTCTCATTGAATTGCAGTGCTCAGTTTGTATGACCAGGGACAGTTTTTTTTTTTTTTTTTTTTTTTTTTTTAGCAGAAAAAGATACCTGTTTGCTGTTAGTATAGTTCAAATGCGACAGGGCCTGACTTTTTTGTTTTGTTTAGTTTCTGCCAATAGCATAGGAAAGAAGCAATTCAAACTTTGTACTTCATATTCATGGCTGTTGAAACAGAGTATCTTCTCTTAAAATGAAATTAAAAAAAATGTATTTTCTGCCTCATATCCCACCCTACAACAGTTTACTGCTAAACGTCTGAGGTATTTTGGCTTCAGATGTTGTGCATCTTAGAGAAATTCGTTCTTAGGTCTCTAACATTCAAAAGATATTTCCAAGCCATTGATTCAGTGGATGATGTGTCATCTAATGTGTAAAATAACCTTGAAATCTAAAACCAGGCTCTGATGGCAAAGTTCTGTGACTGTGATAGTATCGTGGTACATCTCTGAAGGGTTTATTTCCATACAGATGGCTTACCTGGTCCCAAAGGACGCTTTCAGACTACTGAGGTCTCAGTCACATCCAGAAGTACAAAAGCAGCACTGCTTTAGTTTAGTTACATTTGGTCTGTTCAGCAACTTCTGACTCTCACTGGGTATCACAATCACAGGAGAAGCGGGAAAACTACAAGCAGACCTCCTACACGTGTGACTAACAGGTTTTTAGGATATACAAGGAGAGTCACGGTATTTCATGTATGTTCTGTAGCCTACAAAGAGGAGAAAGCAAAAGTGCCAAGTTCACAATATAGAAATACCTTGTGAAGTAAAAGATAAAGAAAAGAACAGTTGTGTCACTCTGGGAGGCTTCTTTTTGTCTTCTGAGAGTATGAGCACAACATGAGAGAGACATTAGGAAAATGTTTGTAACGGAACACTTCATGTGACAAACGTGGACTCCTCAGGAGATGCCATGCTTAAGTACCCTTCCTGACTCCAGTGGCGCACAGGAAATAGTCCTCAAACCTCTTCAGAGAGCACAGCTGCCAAGATCCTTGTTGATGTCAACCCATTCTTCTTGGAGGATAAAGAGGAGGAGAGTAGAACAAAGAAAGATTGCAAACTCTGCCTGTTTGAGGGAGAGACTGCACAGGGCCAGTTGATGTCAGAAATCCTGCTGCACACAGTCCATTTTGCTGATCAAAACATACTAAAACTGAGTCATGGTCATTAAAATACACAAGAAGGTTCTCTTTTACTCTCTTCTTTACATAGTTAATCAGGCTTAAGATGAAGATCAGAGGCTAGATTCTAATGCTGACTGTGTTGTGACTCTGAAGTAACTGCATTCAATCAATGCAGTTACCTGGTCCTGCATCTAGGTAAGCGAGATCAAAATCTGACTCTAGGCCCATTCTGTGGGGTTTGCTGTTTGTTTCATTTCTTGTTCAGGAATGTTGGGAAAGAAATGGAAGTTTGCATTCAATGAATCTAATCTCCCAGAGCCCTTCATTAGCACTACAAAACTCCGTCTCTGTAGCTGACCTGTAATGGTCTGTAAGAGTTTGCAGATACAACCATTGTGTTGTATTAGTATCAGTTTGATTTTGCCCAGAGATAAAGCAGGGAACATAACCAAAGAATGCTGACAGCTGAGTAGTTAGGCTGCTACAGAGATCGCAAAATTACTTCAATTCTTTTTTCTTTCCTTAAGTGAAAATACGCTTCTCCAAGAAATTGAACTGACAACGCTGGGCGAGTGACTGGTTTTTGTACAACAGGCAACGACTTGCAGAAGTTGGACCCATTTGCAAGTAAAAAAGAATAGCTCTGTTCAGAGCCCTACCAGCACAAAGTTATGGGTTTGATCTATCAAATTGAAAACGGACTTGACTTATATCCCTCTAGCTCAGGTGCTCTGTGGTGCTGGAAAATTCCCTTAAACTGTCAGCCTACTTTTGCTTAACTGAAAGAACTTTGCTTTTGGTAACTTCACCGCTTAGCCAGAGTTAGAAGCTGTTCCATTCTAGTTCGTTTTGCAGTCAGTGAAGATTTGAATTGCCCCATGACTATTTCTAGCCACTTATCATCTAGGAGGCAAAGTAAGTGGCACGGGTGGCTGAAGGCGGATAGGATGACTCCTGTATGCTTTGATGGGCTGGCGAATGAATAAAATGGGAACAGAAATATTTGTCTCTCTAAGGTCTGGTGAGGCTTTCTTGAGATGGGGAAGAGAGCAACGTAACTGCAGTTCTTAGTTTGTTCCAAAATAAAAATAATAAATCATAGTGGTTAATACCCTGAAAGCAATTAATTAAGCCTCAGTCATCCTCAAAAATATTTCTGTTAACGAAAAGCAAAAATGAAATGCCACCGTTGCATTTGTTTATTGCCATTGACTGTGTAAAGCATCCAGTGGTGGATGTACCAGCTTGTAAGATCTCTTGGTCAGGAGATGTCATTGCTGTAGTTTCTGAGGCAATTGTTCATCTGAAAAGTGCTTTCATAATACGGCACCCTTTGGCGTTTTGGTATCAGCTGTCACGGTTCTCCTTTCCCTGCTGTCACTTGTTCAGCAAGTGCTGCCATTTGTTCACAGTTCTGCTAAGAGATGGGTTGGGCAACTGAAACTTCAAGGTCCTGGTCTGTGTCTTCAGGATCCCAGGGCTTAAATGGCTAAATACTGAACTTCATTGTCTTTGCCTGTAACTTAGCGCTGAGTTGGTACCACGCCCACAATTTTTGCCTTGGTGTCTGTCTGTCTTTGATAGAAATCATTTTGTTTTGCCTATGAGACTTAGTGCCAGTATACTCATCCCTGATTTCACATCACGTTTTGTAAACTGAAGTTATAGAGAGGGGCAGCCTTGAACCTGTATTGATAAGCAAAGCACTTACGAGGTGTAGCAGTGGCAAAAGTCCAGATTTTTTCCAGATATGGCGCTAGTGAGTTATTCAGACTGTAGAAGAGGAGGTTCTGCATGTTGCCTAAGGCAGCCTAGAGACGGTGTGCGTTGATGTAACCCATCAATGAGAGCCAACAGCTCTAAATTCTGTAGCTTTGCCTAATTATTCAATCAGTGTCATTGTGAATAGCCTATTTCTGTTGAGGTGAAAAAGAAAAACAGCTTTCAGGGTAGGATTTCTGTTGGTTTCATAGGGAGTTGCGTGACTAAACGCTAATTGAGGTTCTGAGGTTTAGTGTTCCTTTCCCAACAAACTCCTTTTTGAAATTTCAGCTTTGGAATTTAAAGCTTCTGTGCTGATTTAAAAAGCTCATCTGCATTTGTAAAACAGAGAAGTATGATGTTTTTTGTTGGGTGTTGTTTTTGTTTTTTTTTTTTACTTTCAAATTAATACTTTTTAGTTCCTGGCCACTCACCGTGGCTTCCTCTATACAGGCTTCTGCTCTCATTGGAAAACCGATATTTGACAGAAGCTTCATGTTTGTATCCAGTCTGCTACCTGGAAAGTAAAAACTGAATCTGATGGTTTACCCTGAGCTCTGGGCTAGTAAATCCAGCTGTAATAGTACGGAACTGAGCTACCACAAATCCAGCTCAGATGAGAGAGATGGTCTGCGGTTTAGATAAACCTAGATCGCAGGACTGAGGTTTTCTTTGCCACATCAGGAGCAAAGCGTTGACAACAGAAGTGTCTCTCCATACTCCAGGCTGTGATCCAGGAACTCTCTCAAAAGATGACATCTTGTTGCACTCTATCGTTCCAAGTGGCAGCAATGGAAACAAAGAATAGACAAATTTAGAAGTAGAGACCTAAATCTGTTTGTGCTTTTACTAGCAGTTACCTGTCTTAAGAGACTATTACCAATCCATCATCTTGTTTAAGACTTTTTTTTTTTTTAAATTAATTTAAACTGATAGAAACTGTTGAGCTGACTGAACTGGAAGTTCTCTGTGCTTTTGTGGTGGAATTGTGATATTGTCCTGCTCGAAAGAGTCAGAAAGGGGAGGTCATTGTGAAACTATCCAGCTCCTGGAAAACGTATCCTCTGATTTTTTTCTTGGTGGGCGTTTGTCTATACTGTTCCTTCTTGATGGTGGTAGAGCTGAAGTCTGTAGAAGAACATGGTATGATTTAATTACTGTTGGCTGAATCATAAATTATGCAAAGAAGTATTTTCCATAATCTAATAGTCCCTTGGATTGAATATATTTCTCAGACGATTTATTTTTAAGTATTGAGAAAGACAGTATAAGGGGGAAAGGGCATTTTGATTGTCCTCTGAAAGGGAGGAGAAATGCATTTATTTTTTTTTTCCTCTTCATGGAATGAAGGTACACCATTTTGCAGAGCAAAAACTGCTGAAATAGATTTATTTTTATTGCATATTTATCTCCTGAAATTTTAAAACTTCCTAGGAAAATGTCAGTTTATCAAATTCAATTATGCAACCTTCAGACTTACTGAAACCTTCCACTTTCCTACTTCCCACATGCTTTCTATATTTAATAAGAGTATTTTCTGCAGTAACTAGCCTTGACAGAGATAATTGGGAAAGCAGTTTGCTTTCTTCCTACCTACCTAATTTGTTTTTTACTTTTTAAGCTAGTTCCTCGCTCCAAGACAGAACACCTCAATCAGAAGAACATTTTTGCTGGTCACAAAGGTTTTCTGCATGAGCAATTGCCTAGGAGTGTTTTGAGTCTAGGCTGTGCAATTCATTACAATTCTAATGCCAGCTTGGTTTTAATGGCTCATTTTAAGATGTTCTAACAGCAGTGATAATGAAGAGGAGTCTCAGAGGATCCTTTTTTAATTTGTAAAACTTCTTATTTTCCAGTTTTTGTAGTTGTTTTAGTCAACTTGTCTCACAACGTGAGTCTATTCTTTGTCTCTTCATTTTAACTCATGTACTAACTTTATGTACCATGAAGTATAGAACATGTGAAATAGATGGTACTTGTGTGAAGCACACTGGCATGACTAATTACAGCACAGGGTGACACGTACTGGAGGTGTTCAAACACCTTTTTGAGGATTTGCATCGTTTCGTGCTTTGTGTTTCAAATGTGATGGCGCTTTGTGAAAGGGTTCAGTCTAGGATGTCTGCATGTTGCTGATTTACTGTAAAGAACATTTTTCCAGCATAATGTCAGTAACAAGAAAACATTTTGGTTTTGTTTTATTCCCAGAAAAGATTCTATAACTAGTTCATAATTTTCTACGTGTATACATATGTGTAGACTTTGGCACGAAAGTAAAACTTAGTGTGCCATCAGGAAATTTAATGTGCATTGAAGAACATAATCCATCTGACTTTACCTATCTCTCCTCTGACAACATGGGTAGAAAATGTAGGCCTTTACAAACCAGCAGGACATCATAAAAGGACCAGGCCATGGCTAGCAGAGGAGGGAATGTCTGGAAACCCCAAAGGCCATCTTTGTTTAATTTTCAGTTGTTTTGGCTCCCTTGGCATCTGTAATCCTGCACTGGGTGCTGGAACAGGAAGGTCACAGCAGATCAGCTCAATGGCTGTGGAGTCTTTACTTAACCTAAAAGAAGTACTGTTGATAAGGACATATATTAATCCCTTCCTTCTCAGGAGGTTAAGTTTATAACTCTAGAGCCGCAAAAGGAGCCTATGTCCTATCAGAATTCACAGCTGGTTACATTTCATACAGTAACTGTGGGACATAAAATGAAGTAGGAGTTTGTTTCTGGGAGCAGGGGCTAGCTGAGCTCTAGCTCAGATCTCCTCTCTACTAGATTACTGCCTTACTGGGCTGAAAAGTCATGCTCACCTGTTGTTTCAATTAATGGTTTCTTTAAAAAAGACATGACTCAAAAAAAGCTTGCTTCCCACAGGCGTGTAGGCAGTGTCTCCCCAAGGCCAAGACAATTTACATTCAGGTGCATAGAGCACTCAGTTAAGACATCTTAATTTGGTCAGCTACCCACTGAAAAGGGAATGCTCAAGGGCTGGTTTGTATTTAAGTGTATCTTCTGCATGTTTGAAGGACATCCCTTAGACTGGACCTAGAGGAAGACAAGCAGGTAGGGATCTATTTTGATGCTCTGAGAAAGTGTGGCCGTGAGACTAGTCAACTCCGTGAACATAGAATCAATTCTGAGTATGGCACAGAGATTTAAAATTTAATCACACGTGGAAGAAAACTTGGATACTGCTAAAAACATTCACATGTAAAGGATTGATGATGGTTGGAGTTTCACCTGCTGGGATATTGATGCTTTATTCTGCTTTAGTTCTCCTTTCAGCATTTCATCTTTTTGTAGACCTGGGTCTAAGAAATAAAAATAATTGAATGAATGTCTGAATGTTGGATATTCAAAATATAAGTTGGTTATTTTTTCCATTGGCTCTGGTTCAGAAGTAATTTGAAGTGAAAAATCTGTCCTTGATATAATCACCTGTAACATAGTCGTAGGTCAATATGTTTAGACATCATTAGGCCTTTGATGCTAATTTATTAAGATGTTTATTTTAAAGGAAACTTGGTTAACAATCTTCGTAAGAATATATTGGAATATTACAAGGTTTTATGAAGCAGATATTTGCTAACTTGGTAATTAGTTTTGTAATTACTAGGCAATGAATACTTAAAATATTAAGTACAATCTATTTACCCGTGTTTCAGGTGTGCCAGAAACTTAATGAAGCACAGTAATCGCATTCAATACTGTAAAATTAGCAACGTGCACACATTTTGAACACCCACATACAGCAACCTGTGGAAAAATTGCCATGAGCTGCGTGAATGGATTTGTTTATAGTAGTATGTATGTTGGGATATTTCACTTGTAAAGAACATAAACCTCTGACATCACAGAATGATGCTTAAACTTAGTTTCAGGTTTCAAATAACGTGTTCTGAAGAACAAGATGAAAAAGTTTAGAGTTGTATGGAACATCTGGAGAAACTCTTTTACCATGAACAGAGATAATGAAAATCAACTATGACATTAATATATCTCTTTTATCTTCATAAAGTCCTCTTCTCCCCTGTGATCCAACCTTTTTTCAAAGCCAGACACGCATGCAAACTCAAGTCTTCTGGATACATACCTCAGACAGAGTAGAATATTCTTTTTATGAATCGTAATTTTTTATACAATTTGATAAGAAGAGCTGGACGAAATATTGTCAGTGGAAACTGTATTTTAAGGAAAGCTTTAGTATAGGTGTGAAGTTTTATCCTCTAATTTCCTCCTTTCATAAGTATAACAGTTGAGAGAGACATGTAAGACTTGCTGAGGAAATACTTTATAGATGTTCTGGAAATGTGGAGATCAAAGCATATCTGTGACTGAGTAGTTCGGTTTTGTTTTTGTTCCAACACCTGGAGAGACAATAACTGCCTGATGCCTTCAGCACTCCAAATAACACTTCTAAAATGATGTTGGAGGCAATATTAGTCCTGAAGGTAGAAAGAACAATGATGTTTAATCTGCTTTGTGTGGTTTGTCTAGCTGTTTTCAACAACAGTTGACTAACTAGTTCTTTTTACTTTTTTGCAAATCCAACCTTTGTGACTTTGTTATTTTTATTTAGCTTGGAGAAAAGAAGATAGGTATGAACTAGCTTCACTCCGAAAGGAGAGGAAGAGAAGGAAAGTCTCTAGAATTTCTGTAACAATCTAGAGTCTAGCTTGAAATAATGCTCCAGAGCTTGATTCAGAAACATTTTTTTTTTCCCCCCACCTATTCATTGATCTTTTGCTTCCGAGTCTGTAAAAAGTACAAAATTTAATACAAAAGTTCATTCACTTAAACTACTCTGCTTTCCCACTTCTACTGGGAAAGTGTCCTCATTCCTATTTCTCTGAATCTGCAGTTACTGAGCCCTCATCTTAAAACTCAGTTCACAGAATTGTTGCCATAAGAATATCGGGAATTACAGTATAAACATACAAGAGCTTTGAGAAGGATATAGATCGTCATGCTTAAGGGCTTAAACTATATGAATTTTTTCTTGAAAGCAAACAATGTCATAGCTGCCTACCAAAGAGTTGTGAACACGGGGTTGCCCCTAGCTGCAGGTTGACAGAGTGGGTAGGTTGCTTGTCTAACATGTAGCAAGTGCAATCTTTATAGTCTTCACCTACCTTCTCTCAATTATGCATGAGGTTTGGGTCCCAAGTATTTGGAGATGGAATGCTAGCAAGTGTTTCTGTTGTGAACTCCTGTAAGCTTGGTTACTGAAACTGAGCGCCAAACTGGAACTTCATCTGAAAAAAAAAAAGCATACCTAATCTTGAAGAAACAATAGCAGACATTTTCTGTTGTTAGTTAGTGAATCGTGTTATTGTCACATATACTGAACTCGTAGTAATACTTACTCAGTTTTTCTAGAAGTCAACATCGTCAATCCTGTGGTTCTTCACTGAACCTCGGAACAGAACTTCCCAAAGCGCTAGATGTACATAGACACCTAACTGTGTTTAAATCAAGAGCAGTGATTTACTTGAACATCATCAGCAGATTTTGAAAATGCAGTGGTAAAGTTATAGACATACATTTTATTCTCTGCACAGCCTTTACATCTTGAAGAAGGAAAGGAAGCAGAAGGAGCTCAATGTGCCTAGCTGCCTGAATGTTCATGTGTCTTTTCCAAGTGGTTTTGTAGCCCCTGTTTGGTTTAGCATTGTACCACCTTTACTGTGGTAATATTTAGTCTAATTACCTAAGTAGGTAGTTATGCTGTGAAGGCGGCTGTCTTCTGACTTTTCTGACTTAAAAGATGCATAAAGAGAACATGTGGTTTTTATTTGTTTGGCTCAGGAACAGTCTGGTTTCCACTTTCATGCCAAGTGTGATTAGGAACATGACCGGTATCTGTGTATGTTCCTTCCTGTCGAGCATTAAGACTAGAGGATGGACAGCTGATAGCAGCTGACAGAACATACCTGGTTTTCTGAAATAATAGTACCTAAAGCACTTGGTCTTGTAGATACTTCATTAGAGAGACCAGCAAGTGGTTAAGAGGGGCAATTGCATCACAAAATTCAGGCGTTGTTTTGGTCATTCATATGCAGGTTTTTCCAGATGTGGAGGGCACAATGCTGTGTTGCCAGAATCAAAGACAAATTTTTGGAGGTGAAAGTAAAAGTTGAAGAAATGTTGTACCGCAGCTTTGTAACTGTTTGATATCTTATTACTTGGTATTACCCGATGTTTTTAGGTCATTTTCCCAACCACTAATCCTTGGTTACGCTTCCAGAGTTTCTCAACATAATTCAAAGTGAGATTAAGAGGTGAGCCTACGGCAAGGGGTCCTAGTGTTCTGATGGATCACTTTCCAATATCAGGACCAACATTTACAGTCAGGTAGTACAAACTTTCTCTGTAGGATGCAGCTCTGTGATGTGATAAACAAGCTCCGCTTTCCCAGTAGCGATCTGAGCGCTTTGAACATCCTGTATGAAATACATCAAGATTCACTTCCAGCTGTGATATTATCTGATATTCCAGAATCCCGTTTTCCATCCTGGTTGCTCTGAGAAGGGCAGGGGCCATGCAGATGAGGACATTCCCGTGGGATGAAATTGCTGTTCTGAGTCAGGGTCTACATGGTTTTTCGTCAGTCCCATCCACGGCCAGCGTAACAGCAGCACCCAACGCAGTTAGGCTCCAATTCACAGATGTTAAATAGCTACATCACTGCGTGAGTCAGACTGTAATTTGGAATGAATATTAGGTTCACATCTGTTTTGTTATCTACTGTTTCATGTAACTTCCCACTTTGAAGTCAATACAGTCCTTTTGTAACCAAACGCACATTTGCCCTGTTTCTCAGTAAATTTTAGGAGTTGCCCCATCTCTCAACCTTCCTTTCACTGAAAGACTGCATCAAGGGTTTACTGGTTTGTTTTGTTTTCTTAAAAGAAAAATAAGCCTTTTAAATGTGGAGGAAAGTGAAACCATTCTGAAGAGCTAACTAATCCTGCAAAATCTCTGCTCAGATTGTAAACCTCTCTTGTTATGCTAAATTCAAAATAGATGGGGAACAATAGCTCCAAGAGGCATGGAAAAATGTATTATAGGCAGTGTGCTACTGTTTTCATTTTTCATTAGAACTAACCTCTCTATTTCTTTTTAAATAAATTATATCTAAAATTGTGCTATATTCGATTATACTCTTAAACGTCAGGCTAATGAAAATCTAACATTTGTGATTCTATCAAATTAGCCCTGAATACTGAGAAACTATTTAGTAGTCTGTGCAGCATGGCCTCTATTAATTGCTGTTTGATTTAATATATATGAATACACTTTATAAAGTGAATAAAATGGCAGGTGAAAATTTACCATGTATGAACAATATATTGTTAGAACAATATATTGTTACAGACTGTATATAATAATTAAAGCTTGTGCGTGCATGCTTATGTGGGAAGGTATGTGGACTTTAAATATTTAAAGTAATCTGGAATTCTGTCTTTCCCTATTTCTGCTATCATTTTGTTCAACTCGTGATTTAGTTTCCTCCTTCTGTAGTATGTCTGTGAGGTTTTTGTCACGCAGAGCACGTTGATGCTGCCATAATGGCTACATCCTTCCAACTTCTGTATGCGTAACCTGACTCTCATGAGTAAAATCTGTATCAGGGAAATTTCTTCTGTGTTCCATGCACAAAATAATAGACCTGAATGAAATCTTGCATCAGATAAGCTGTAAGTATGCTTAAAAACTTGTTTATTTCACAATGCAGAGGGCTAAACACCAACTTTGTGGGTTTGTTGTGTAAATAATTACTAAGTTAGTCGGTCAAGAAGCAAATACGCTGATTTCAATAAGCTATTTTATTTAAAAGACTGTAACTAAGTACTACTCAATTTTGTTACTGAAAATTATTATTACATAGAGTCAGACTATATGACTGTTGAAATAACTTTAAATTTGGTAAGTCTTAATACCCGATTGGGTGTTATTTTGTCTTCTGTTCCCCCATCTCTTTTGGCATTTCTAGTTTGCCTATTCTTTTTGTTGTCATTAATTTTATCACTTAGTTAACACAATTTTAACAAGAGTAATAGAGGAAGAAAACAGTGACTACATTTAAAGTATTTCAGAGTATATTTAGATAGATAAGGTCAGCAGGAGTTAATTAATTTTGTTTGTATTATTAAGAAGTGTGTCCAAGCTGCTTGTGAGCCAGAGCAGTTAAAAGAACTTAAAGGGAAGAGTTTAGGTCCTACCAGACTGGAGGAGGTCAGAGATTAAGGATGAGGATGACCTAAGGAAGGAAAGTCTAGCGTGAGTAACTGGATTATTCAGGCAGGTACCAGGGTGAATTTGGGAACACTTGGTTTCTGTGCCCCAACAGCAGAGTAAGGCTGGGAAGAATAATCAGCACAAATTTGTTGAGCATAAATCATATCAAACAAATCTAGTTTCTTGTTTTGATCGAAAGGCCAGCAGAACAGATAAACAGGAAGAAGGAAATGTGTTTTGAGTTGGGAAACTTACTGAAATTTCATAGAGCGTTGAATTTTCTAGTCTGCAGACTTAATAAACATCTTGTGTTCTCTTCAATCCAGTTCTAGTCAGCATGCGAAATGAAGAATCACAAGATAAACAGAAATCAGGATTTGACTGAATAATTAAAAATATTACACTGTAGAGGAAAAAGAAACAACACAGCCAGTATGTGTTAATGGGATTGCTCTATGTAAGTTAATGGAGGTATTAATATTTCTGTGGATTGAAAAAGAGAATACAATATGCAACTATATGAATGCAGTAATGCCCGGAACTAGAGGCCTTGGATGGAGAACTATGGCCAAGTCTGGGCACTGCTCTTGAGGTCAAACAGCATAGGAACTATGTTTGCTTGGTCTGGAAAATGGTAAGGAAATGTGGATGTAATAACAGTCTCTCAGAATGTTTTAAGAGGAAAAAAAAGGGAGAAAGGGGGTGAGGAGGTTCCTTCAAAGACGTCAGTAACGTTTGGTTTTTGGTTTTTTTTTTATGCCTCTTGAGCTATGACAAGGAGTAATGGAGAAAAATAAGGAAAATATCTGATTATGACTGTAGAGAGGCATTGCAAATGGCTGTGATGTCCTTCATTTGGAACTATATTAGACAAACAGCTCTGGGGTGGTCAAAATCTAATTAATCTTGTTGCAAGGCTTCCTGACAGCCCTTCCAGCCTTATATTTCTGTGATTCTATCACAAGTATTTAAAGATCTAACATGACTGTATTACTGCGTCTCCGAAATCTTGCAATATGTTAACTAAAAATAGCTATATATCCTTCTGCATTAGAATTTGTAAGCGCAGTTTTCCTAGCCTGCAGCGATGTAGACCAAAGCATTCTTCAGCAGCAGCAATATTAAACTACTCTGTACAGCACGCAAAGATGTATTAAAACAAATACAGCGTATCATTGTCTGTCTGGATGAGGCGTTGAAGAAACAGGGAATGCCCTAGGCAAGATAGTCCTTCTTCAATCCCACTCAGTCCAAAAAAGACCAGAGAGGAGAAACCGCCTCTCGCACATAAATACACTTGAAACTTTCCTAAATGGAATCTTTATGCAGAGACCTGAAAGGAAAGCAGAGCCATAAAAAGACTTTTCTGAGAGCAATCTTTTGGAAGTTCCAGCATATTAGAAAAGTTTTAAAAAAGTTGCTGAACATGAGTTTAGGCCCCTACATCTTGGGATCTTAAAATTCGTGACTCTGCTGAAACCAGACAGTACCCATAAAATAACCTTTGCAAAGCATTCTAGTCTCCCAACAAAACCCAAACCAAGATCACCTTCTACATCAGAATAACAATTTCCTATAAAGTCCTTATTCGCGTGGGAGCGAAATTCAGCTTCTGGCCAAAATGCCAGCATAAAGCCCTGTAGCCGTAAAGCCTTTTTTAAGCTTAAACAATTCAGAAAGGAATTCAGTAGAGCCAAAGGATACTCATGGTGTTCTGCTACCCCCATTTCTTTCGGAGCAGGTGTCCAGAGTGACCTGCTCGCTAAAATGTGCGCAGGTTCCCATGTGCTAAGCAAGCCAGATATTATTTTACGTCATTGATCACTCCCTGTTGATGGTATTTACGTCCGCTTTTATTATTGACTAACAGTTGAGTAGAAACAGAAGTTTCTACTTCAGTTGTGTAATGTTTCTCCTTAAAATTCATCATCATGGTGGTTTGCTTTTAAAATTAACACAAGTTTACTCACGGGTTTCTCCTGCGTTCTCTTAGAATTGTGACACCTGCTGTTGTGACCCTATAGTTCCCGGAGCTGTAAGGACCATTTTGCTCTTAAATAATAACTCGCGGTAGCCAAATGGCACTGCCATTCCCCTGAGACATTCATATTAACACTACTACCCATTTAGACTGGATATATGGAAATACCTTATTGCAGAACTTGTATCAGTTCTTAGGATGAAGTATTTAAAACAAAAATGCAATTGGGGACTTAATGAAAATAGAGGTGCACAATTTGTAGTGTGTCAGTGGTGAAGTACAGTAGTGGGTGGTTGGAATATTTGGAAAATTTAGTAGAGCTACTCTAAAGTAAAGCTAGTATAGTGAACTGAGAACCAGTAGACTAATACAAAGAAGTGACAGCTCTAGGGGTTTTTTTTTTCCCGTAGAAAAAAAGCAAACAATGTTGTTATACACCACGTGGAGCTTGGCTAATCAGAGACGAAGCATAGTATAGTAGTCAGAAGTGAAGTAGCACTTGAAAAGCATCAGAAAGCACACAAGTCCTTCAGCATTTGCTTTATTCCATCCTTCGAGTAGAAAATGTCAAGTGCCACTTGAAATGGAAATAGACTTTGAAACACCCGAACAACGTTCACTTTTCTCCTAACTGTAGATCAGCTACTGGAGAAGTACCGTATTTCAGATGCCAGAAAAGACTGACTATTGCCAGCGCCTTGTCATCTATGCTCTACGTTGTGATATAACTGTTCTCGCTCCCATACCTTGGTTATCTCCACAGTGATGTTTTCCATGGGATTTTTTCCTCTCTGGTGGATTTACAGTCAGATATCTGTCATGGTGGAAAGGGACATCCCAGTTTGGAAAAGGGTATGCCTGAAAGGATGTGGAATTGATTGCTTTTGGCAGCACTGCAGCCACTTTTGAGTTCTAATTTACACCAGGCAGACATAGGATGCCATCTGGTCGTGCCAAAGCGATTTGAAAGGAAGCACAGAAATACACATTTGAGTTTGGCCATCTGTCCTCGTGTCTGTAACATCATAGAGGGAGGTATTGGCATGTCTGAGGCCAGGAGCTGAGCTTTTGTTGTTTGTCTCGGAGGGCAGGGAAGTAGGATCTGGCACAACCCTCTGGCAGTGGAAGTCCTTCACGTTTTTCAAGCTTGATTGTGTAACGTGAAAGGGGAAGAACGCCAACTAATGTCTGCATCTATGGTTTCTCACTCATTTGCTTACATTTCTTGGCAAAACCATGTGTTTGGGGGTGTATGTGTGAGGGGAGGTGGGCGTAGATATATCCAGTTCTGAAACCACTCAGAAGTAGTTGCCTTCTCACCTCAGGTGAGGAAGTAACACAGTGTTAACAGGTCAAAGAAGTGAAGATACTTTTTTGCTTCTATTTTTTTTTGTTTGTTTTGGATTTTTGTTGTTTTGGTTTGGAGAGGAGGGGTTTGGGGATTTTTTTTTTTGTGAGGTTTTTTTGTGTGTTAATGCTGGCTACTTTCTGTGAGCCCACTGGAAATAATCAAGTAAAAAGAAATGTTAGCTGCTTTACTTCAGAGCTTTGGTGCTCACACATCACACCAAACACTTAGAATAAGTGATGAGGAGTTTGATGGATGAGTCCTTCCACTTATTTCTTTTTTTTAAAAAAAGTTTCCCTCCTCACAGCTGGGACCATATGAGTTACTCAAACACAAATGAATAGATGAATTCTTTACTAAAAAGGTAATGCTAGTAATTATCTCATTAAAACTGTTACATTGTTATAAACTTTCTTGAACATTTTGTCATTTGAAGTTACAGAACCATTGACTGATTACTGGAAGTTAAGGGTGAAAAGTTTGATTTTATAAACTCCTAAAATTACTAAAAAAAAAGATATTTTTGCTATTTGGGATTTTTCAGATTGGTCGTTTTGATTTTGAGTTTGTTTTGGTTTGGGTGTGTGGTTTTTTGTTTATTTGGGTTTTTTGGCAAATGAAGGAATCTAGATATCTGAGGTTAATACTAAAAGATAAATAAAACTTGTCAGGTAGTGGCAAATGCTATGGAAAATAGGGTCGATGAGGGAAATGAATCTTCTTCTGACACCTCTTTTCACAAATGTTATTGATAAGCTATTGGATTTAGATGGATATTAATAATCCTTTTATATTATTTCTCTAAAGCTTTTCTCTCTTTCTCTGTTTCTGTTATTTTTTAAAATGAGCTTTTGTTCTGGTTGTGCTCCGTGTCCCAGGATAAACGTGTATTTCCTCTGTAGACAGAAAGTTGCAGTTACATTTCCAGATGAAGGAAACTGCCACGCAGCGCCCATAGACTCTCTGGTAGCAGTGCTCAAAAAGGAGGCCAGGCTCCACAAGGTAAATATATTAGGTAGATACCTTCCACGTGAAACTTGATGTTTTGTCTTCTCTTGTAAGCTCCATTCATGCAAATTAATGCAAGTACAAGTTACCCATTGAAGGAGGATGGATTTCTAGCATTTTCATAGAGATGGAATTCCAGCAGTCAGCAGCTAGACCAGGAAGGCTGATCACACTTAGGACAAGAGCTGTGTATATTTCTGTGGAGGTTCAGTCTCATCAGACGTTAGGATAGCAGATGAGTTTTGCTCATGAGCAGGTTCTGGAAGCCAACGCTTCAACAAGATCTCTTCTCAGATCCAACTCCTTGCATGGTGCTGCACATGCACAACTATAGACACGTCTGCCACCACTCTGCATGTCCGGTAATGTGACCTCTCTACGTGCAGTTGATTTACGCTTAAGCATTTCTCAATCATACGGGAAAATAGTTTGACCAGACTTGAGTTTCAGCTCCCATCAAGGTCTGGAATGTCTCCTGTCTAGGAATTAGGAGGAGGAATGATGCAGGAAATAAAGATGCACCGAAATCTCCTTCTTTTTTTTTTTTTTTTTTCCCACTTTTACTTTAATCTGCAAATACTCATCATACAAATGCTCCTTTATAGGAAGGAACTCCTAGAGATGTATTGTGTAATCCAAAAAAATTGATAAAATACTCCCAAATTCTCTAGCTTTTATGTTTGCATGCAGAAGTTCTAGTAAAATAGTGCTAATCTCCAGGTGTGCTAGCTCTGTATACCTAGCAAACCAAGCTTGTTAGCGTGTCCAAGGTTATGGATGCTTAAATTGGGATTCAGTCAACTGTTAGCAGCAAATATGTACCTGGACAGTTTTGTGCCTGCTGATAATGCCTGATAACACATGTTTACATGCATGTGGTATCTAAACAGGCTCAGGTGGGGTTTCTTTGAACGGTTTTCCAAGCTTGATATTTTTAACAGCTGAATGCTTTCTTTCATCTTGCGTTTGATGCTGCATCAGCAAAGCAAATGTGAGTTTTGTCAGTGACGTAGGAGCTGGATCAAACCCACAGAGAGAATTTAATCCTGGTAATATTAATGTTGATGCATGGATTCACTAAATACTGCCTTTTTTTAGTGAATGAGAGTGCCTTAAACTCTTGCCCTTAACTCTGAATTACAGTCCTCTCTTATTTAGCAGGGGAAAATCGTGGTACATGTTTTTGTGATGGGAGGGTGTGAGAATGAGAATGGAGGGGGACACCACGTTTGAACATGAAAGCCTTTTTGATTTCTGTCTGTATACAGAAAGTAGAAATATACAGAAAGAAAATAAACGATAAGGCAAAGAATTCAGAACGCTGTACTTGTGGAGAGCAGGAGACCGTCCTTCTCGCCTGCTGGGAAGCAAGCCTTGGGAAATACAAAGTGCAGATCACAGCAGTTGTTGCCAGCGTGCTGCTTGGTATGCAGCGAATCCAGCAAGCGAGGCCCTCAGCAGCAATCTTCAGAATCTATTACATTTGTTCCACAAAGTCACTCTAAACCTATTTAATCTCCTTCATCACTGCTTCTGATATCTGCATCTTATGCACTGACGAGACAGCTGAAGAAGAGATTTATAAGGCAGCTCTCTCAGTTGATTCTTAGAAGGCCAGTTTTTACACTTTAGGAAGGGCAATGTTTCATTTCACTTTATTTTTTACTTTATTTCTCCCATACTGGGTAACGCTACCACTGACCCAGCCATACTTCTTGGTTTTATTAGCTACCCAAAAATTAAATGGTGATTATCGGTACCACCTTCTCAGGGATTACCTTGCACAGCAACGTAGTCCCCCTTCTCCACATGGGACTTGGAAACACTGGGAGGAGAAAAATGGTGAGGGACTTTAGCTTTTGTGTTTATTCAGAGGGGTTTTTTTTGAACCAGGCATTTAATAGCAGATTGGTCTTTTTTCAAAGTTCTTTTGGGGGCACGAAGGGCACAGAAGCTGTGGCAGAGATTCTGAATGCAGCAGAAGGAGCAGCTTGTTTCACACACTAGTGCTGGCATTGGTAAGTAGGGATTGGCAGGGAGACTGAGTAAGGATCTCTGGACTGGGAAGTAAATCAGCAGCTTGCTTTTTCTGTGGTTTATTTTCTCTTTGTTAAAAGGCCAGTGCTAAGGAAAGGGAGACAGAGAACATGGTATACTTGCTGTGGAATTTTTAAAAGCATTCGGTACTGATCTGAGACGTTGAAGTTACTAAAACCCCTACCTGAAGTCAAAGAGGGAAGAGTTAATCCAATGTTTTGTGCTTTAAGAAGTCCTGTTGCTAGAGAATGGACTTTTGGGGAGTAGGCAAGACTCTAAGGCAGTCACATTCCCAGCAGCAATGGCAACTTGCCCTCTAAGGTGTGAGCTGAATTTGCAGGAGAGTTCACCGTCACATCAGACTACAAATGTGCTGTTGCAGCAGTGTCAAGGGTCCCTCTGTCCCTCCACTTACACTGGTGTTGCTGGGAGATGTCTCTGTGGTGTGCTGCGGCCTCGCCGCTTCGCACATGCTTCTGCAGGGAGTGACTAGTTCTCTGTAGGCCGATGGAAGCTGGTAGTGATAGTGGTGAAGAACTATCTATTTTTTCCCCTCAAGACTTCTTACAGTTCAGAGGTGGAATGTACAGGAGCTAGTAGTCTAAAAACAGTTAACCCAAAGCATAAGGGGCCTTGGAAGAAATTTTCTAGAGAGAAACAAAATAGTGCTGTGCTCTTGCTAGTGATTCAGTACTGCTAATGTTATAGTTCAAGCCACTGAAACTCAATTCTCTTACTTAATTGTGTATTGTTGTGAAAAGCAGTGTTTCAACAGTTTAATAATGATTATAAATTATAAAGTTGCTCGAAAACTGTATTTTATTTCAAAGGTAAGTGATATTTGGACTTCGTCAGCTGATACCACATGCTAATCTGAAGAGTAAGGAGTTCAGTAGGTAGAACTTGTTAAATTGATCGGTAATTTCCTGTTGCCTTTTCTTACTAAGCTCCTGACTTTTAACACGCATGCTTCACAATTCAAAAATCGAAGTGTGTCTCTTGAAAGATCTGGGAGAGGTCAAATAATATCTCAATCACAGGCTTTGTGGACTTTTAATTAAATAAACTTCTGAAATATGGCATAGTGTTCAAAAACTTCCCTGCCTGCTGTTCTATGGAATTTCTTCTGAACAGAGAGCTAATAGTATTTTGGAGGTTTCTGACTGTAACAAATGAAATACCATCTGCTAAAAAAATTATGGCAATGCTGTCATCTTCAGTGCATCCCTTCTGGTTATTGTGGGCAAAATAGAGTGGATGTTCAGAGAAAACAATGAGATAGGAACTAGTGTCATCCTTATTTTATTGCTTATATTCTGGCCACAGTGGTAGTCTCCATGTAGACCTGGGAACCCACTGCGTTAAATAAAGTTAAATAAATTGAATGTTGCCAGGTTGAGTTGAATTCATAGCAGAAAGAAGTTACATGACCTCGTCAAGGCAATCAAGGTTGCGATAGTTGCATTTCCGCTTTTCAAATATGTTCATTTTTATTTTTACCTTACGAAAGACATGGAGAGAGGGATGAGAAATGTGGAAGGAGGTGAATGACAGCTGAGAATTTGTGAAAAAGGAAGGATGAAAAAGTGGGTTACTGTCACAGTGAAGATGATGCTGTGAGGAAAGAAGCCAGCGAGCAGTCTAGGTACTGTGCCGTGAATGGTGTTAAGGAGTTTGAAGGAAATTAAGCAATAGTGTCGTCTCTGCTCGCGAGCTCTGGGGTAGTACCCACTATGCTGGCCCTGGAGATCTGTTCCAGTTCTGACAATCTAGAACCAAAGACTAGGAGAGATGAGGAAATCACAAGCAGCTGAGAAAATAAAATACAAAATAAAAAGTTCCATCTGTAGATCTTTGAGAACAGTGAACATCTGCTAGCTGCTTTTTTAGCTCTGGTGCTGCTCTGTTATGTTTGGGGGTTTTTTAGCACTCTTCTCATTTAGGACAATCATGTTCGGTTTGCCCTAGCTCAACAAGTGAAGAAGGGAAGCTGATGCGGGTTGTATCTTCAGAGAAATGTTCCCTCCAGTGGAATGAAATCTGAAGGCACATGGGATTCCCACCTGATCTCTGTTAGCTTTGTTTGTGCTATTGTTCTGGACAGTAAACAAAAAATTGTCTTTTGTTGACTGGCTTCTCTTCTGTGGAACAACACATTCTGAATTATTTCTATCACATAAGTTTCTTATAATGAAAAATTCTAAAAGCCCTTCCTTCTTTCACTCCCCCTAATAAGAGAATCAAAAAGGCTAGTTGTGCAGGGACCGATAACAAATTGTAAAGGCAGGTACATAAAATATTGCTTTTCATTTTCCAGTCCTCTAAAATTAATGATTTTAAGGTTAAAATACACACCATACCCTACAAAGTTTTCTGCGTGAATAAGGGAATGAAGCGTTTTCTTTGAACAGCCACAGTGCTGCAGTGTGCTGGAGAGCCTTGCTTTCTCCACCTTGAATCTCTCGGGTTCTGTCACCATCACCTTATTGAAGATGCTGAGACCCAGCCTTCTCTTATTCCAGAGAACAAGTGCTTTGGCTCCATCCGCAGCTTTCTGAGGAAGTAGCTGAATCTTACACTGTTTTTCCAGTTAAAGAACCTGCTGAGGTGTGCGTGGTGGAACTCAAAAGGTGCGTTTGTGTATCCTGTGATGATCTTCCCCAAAGAGAAATGGGTTTTATTCACCAGTGTTTGCATTTCTGGTTGATAACTAAAAAAACTGCTTTAGAGGTTTGTAATCAAATCGAACGGATGTTTATATAGAGGAAGAGACTTAAGTTCCAAGAAAGACTGGCTCACATCAACTTGTACCGTTCAAGGAGTTCAATCTTAAGGGGGGAAAAAAAAAAGAAAGCCTTTGTCATAGGATATCTTCTGTTTAGCTTGACTTGTGTCATACAATTTTCGCTCAGCACAAAATAAAAATTAAATGAGCCAACATAGATAACAGATGAATGCACATCTAAACTAAAAGTATTTGAGTTTTTTTAATACGTGAATATATGAATGTAATCAGCTCACCTGGTTTAATTGTTCCCTTTTTGCTGCCAGGGAAAATAAATTTGTAGTGTACAATAGGTCAAGGATGTGGCAGGGAACAGAATGTGCCTGTATAAACAGGGAGCACAGCTACAGCTGTAAAATGCAATTGTGGATCTAACTTTTCCTTGAAGATGACATTTTAATAAATGGTGACTTCTTGCAGAGGATGGGCTGTTAGATTAGACTAGATTAATTCCTATGTGCTTCCAACCGTACGGAAAAAAAAAAAATAGAGTATATTCAACCCGTTGACACACTTTATTAGCAGGCCAATATTCTAGTCTACTCGGCTGACATAATGACACTGCTCGGTCACATAGAGAAAAATAAACAACAGTTTAATAATGCTCAAGGATTAAGTTGGCAAAGTCAAACCTTTGAAAGCTGAAGTACAGAAATTCCAGTTTTGAACTTCTGTATTAAATCTGTCAGTTCTGTGTGTAAAACTTAGCAAACTCTGATGTATGTCTCCCTATATCAATATACACACGTTTTTCTCTCTATGGCATTCCTTTTAGGGAGTCCACAGAGTAGACAGCTACCAGTGACTGAGTGGCAATTCAATAATTTTTTTTAGTGTTCAGTGTCAGGTACACAATTTGGGTTATTAGACAGCATCCTAATATCACAGTTGATTACGAGTTTATTACTGTTCTCATGGGCTTTTCATGGAGTTCATTATCCTAGCATCTGAGTGTTTCACAAATGCTAACAGGTTTATCTTCACAACTCATTCTGAGTGGTGGTATTGTTACAGACTCCTCTGAGAATTTCCTTGCCATTCTTTAATTATTTTCCACTGAACGTGTGCAAATGGCAGCTTCAGATACTGCAATTCCATCAAAATTGGGCAGGTATTTCTTGGACATCAATAAGTATGTCCCTGATTTTGGAATGTCACCTTTGGCACTAATCTGGCAGTAATCAGTAATCCAGTGCACATTTCAAAAGCATGAATGCTAGGAAACCCAGCAACTGAGCACTTATAAGATTATTTGCTTGGTTTTAATTGTTAAATTTGTGTGTTTTCTCTGGCTTTATTCTTGGAAGAAGCTGAGCGTTTTTTATTGGTTTTTAAAAAAAACAAAACAAAACAAAACCCACCAACTTTCTAAACCAGTTTTTCCTGTGGACTGGAGCCCAAGCTGTTTAAAGCCTGCAAAATGTTAAGCAACTGATAATGAGATTTGAGAAAAGCGTGCCAGAGAAAACCGACCGTAAATGATACTGCTTATAAATATCATGCAGCTCAGTAGCTTCAATTTGTTATAACCCAATTGTTAAAATAAATCATGATGTATTAATATGATACAGAGTATTCTGAAACTCTACTAGGACATTATATATTAATTCTAACAAATATTTTTGAGCCAAGTGCCCAGTGTCAAGTCAGATATTTTAACTAGTTGAAGAGTTTTTTTCAGCATGTTGGTAGGAGCCCGTTGTGTTTCCACCAGCCCACCCATTGCTCTCATCGGATGAGCTGACATCTGGTCTCCAAAGGCTATTTCCTTTCTCTGTGTACTGCAAGTAGGTCATCTCATGGCAGCAATATAGGAAGCAAAAGGTAGAAAAGAGAGAAAAGGGAAGAAAAGTAGCAAAGAATCTGGGAAAGATCTGTCCAGACCCATAGAACTGGCATAATCTGTCAATGGGAAATCCTACAGTAACTCTCTGGAAGAACCAGGTTGTAACCCAGACTTCTGAAAAGCTACACGCTCCACAGCAAGAGGGGAATATTTGCAAGAACGAAGTAGGAAATCATGCATGAAGGGCAAAGTTATTTCCATGCTAATGAATCCTTTCCTTTCTTGTGTATGGAGTGGAGAATTTGTTATACAAGATACAAATTACTAGTGTACTGTGTGGATGAACAGCAAGGGCCAAGTTTCAAGTTTTTTAAAGGATTCTGTGATAGTGGGTTTTAGCACATACTCATCCTGTGTTCTATGTGCCTTCACACTTAGTTGCTGATGCGAAACATAATTCCCCTTGGATGTCACTTTGGAGGTGCTGAAATGGCTGTGAAAATCCCTAGGCACCAGTTAGCAGAATTAATGCATGTAAAAGGTAACATATCGTGACATTACATGACGGCAGTCAGCTTTTTGTATTGTAAAGCTCTCTACATATCCTTCTCCTCTGAGCATGTTCTCTTTTCTTTCTTTCTTCTTAAGTGAGTTTTGCTTTTATGGACTAATACGGTATTTTTGTTTTCAGAAGGTGTCCTGAAGTACCAAACTCCTGATTGTGTCTTCTGTGTGTGGATGGCCCTTGGGAATGTTGATGAATGTAATTTTCATATGATTGTGCAACAGTTTTAATGGGGTCTTAATTGGGAATGGAGAGGTGAGATGAAAGTTTGAAGAAAGGATGATAGCACTTCTCATCTGTGCTTGAAAGGGTCTGAGGTATGCCAGGAGGTGAAGTGAGGTCTCAGCGGGTAGTGTACACGAAAGCTACAAGGAGGAAAAACTTTTAAAAGCTGCAGGGATTCATCTGTCAAAGCCCCAGGTGCAGGGAAGGGCAGCAGGCACAAAGTCTTCCCTGGTGCTGCATTATCAGCCCTGGAGCACTGGGATGGAAATGCTGTCCTTGCCTGCAGGATTGTCCTCAACAAAGATCTCTCGTAAGTTCTGAGTAGGAAACTTCATCCTTAACATCATCTTGCATTGGTTAAGAATGACAAAGAAGGGTACTTGTAAAACAGAGAACACAAGAACAGTATTGTCTCTAAAGCTGCTCTTTCTGTGCGTATCTGTTTCCTTCTCTTTCCCTGTCGGTTTTTCTAATGCCCTCCTGTTCTGCTTCCTGCAACTATTCTGTCACAGAAACATCTCGGATACCTTCATGTTTACTGAGGAAATTCCTCTGTTCTTCATGGAATTCTCGCTGTTTTCTCATCGCAGTGTTCGGTGGGGTATTGTGATCTGACTCAGATGAGTCTGAATATTTGTTACATCTGATTTCTGATACTAGCGTAGTTCAACTCACTTCAATTAAGCACGGCTACAAAGGCTGTTCCTCATTCACCTGGGTTTAATCTAAAGTCGTACAGCCTTTCTATCTGTTTCATCATTAAAAAAAAACCAAAAAAAGAAACCAAAAAATCTTTAGAACTATTTCCAACTCTTAATCTGATGGTATTTCCACACCTTACACAGCAGTTCCTGCTCTTAGTGGCAAAGAAACAAACAGAAAGAAGAAAAAGAAACAGCTAACCAACCAGATAACTCTAGTAAGAGCCATGTAGTTTGTTTGGCATTTGAACCAGTTGAATTTTTTCTACCCTCGGTTCTAAGTGCTATCTTGCTAGCTCAACATCTCGCCAGTAATCAGTTTGTCACTTATCCATGATTACAAATCAACAAACTTGGTTATTTAAGCAGCGTGTCTGCTGCTGACGGCGATCAGCTCACAATCTGGTAGCGCGCTTGCTGTAATGTTAGAGACTTGAAGGAATGTGCTGCTCTGAGGTGTTCACCTGGGTATGAGCAGCTGTACAGTGTGAAGTACTAAGTTCTCCATTAAACTAAAATTCCTTTTGCATCATTGTCCTCCCTAAAGCTGTTCATAATTCTTTTTTTCTTTCTTCTGCTCTCTATATTTAGGATTCATATGTGCTTTGCGTGATACTGCATAAAATTAATCGTGTAGAATTAAGTGCATTGTTTTAAACAGTATACATCAAGGAGCACCTAGCTGATGTGCTGGAAATGGTCTGATAAAATAAAATGTTGGCTTCTGGAATGCTTACTTTAGCTTCCTCAAACACAGTAAGTTCTGTTTTGCTGCTGCAGACCAGAGCTGGCCCCTGTGCAGATTCCTGTGAGTCAAAGAATGCACCAGTTCCTCCCATCGTGGCAACTGCACGTTTGGGACTTCTGTACCTCCAGCCAGAGTTCAGGCTGTGTCCCAGAGAGTGCCAGGCACAGGTGATCCCATGATATTGCACTTCAGGAGGAGTGTGCTGCAGATGAAGAGGAGGAGAAGCTGTATCCTGCTGTGCAGGACAGTGCTGGTTTAGGTTTGTCCCAGAGAGGAGAGACTTCAAGGTGTTCCGTAGTTCTTCAGCACCCCAGCAGGACACTGCTGACTGAGGATTGAAACTACATCCCGTGTCACTCTCATGCAAAATTACAGCCCTACATATTTATGTGAATGTTTTATTAAAGAGAATAAGCTAGAATCTTAATCTGAATTAAATAATTTTTCATCCACTTCCTTCCCATGGGATTTCAGTGATTTACACCAGTGAAATTCTTTTAGGGACAGACCAGTAAGAAATAAAACTGCATAGAATGTACTCTTAAGTGTAGAATATAGAAGAAAGGGTAAGGTGACTCAGCAGCTCTAATCTCTCATTTTTATGATTCCTTGGGGGGAAAAAAAGCCAAAAACTGTTGAACTGAGTAAGATCATTGTAGCAAAATTACTAGGAAAGATTCCCATGGGACACTTGCATAACTGACCATTAGGAAAAAAACTGGCACAGTCAGGAGAATGCAGCAGATACATTTTCTGTTCTCGTTATTATCTTTGTCCCAAGCGCAGGACAGGGTTATATAACCGCAGTTAGAATCTGTCTTGCATCATAATGCGCTGATCAGCGCCTGAGGATCTCGCCAAGATGAGAAAGTGGCATTCAGATTAACTCAGGCTTGGGGCAAATGGAAAAGCCTGCCTGAACAGAAAACAGCTGAAAGCGGGCCAGTCTACAGTGACGTCAAACTTACAAATGCTGCGGACTGCACAAAAATCTCAGCTAGCGGCTTCGTAACTGTTGTTATAAAAGCAGAAAGTAAGGGGTAGAAAAGTTGGTTTGGGCTGTGGTGTTTTCTCGCGTCGTCATTCAAAGGTATCATAGTGATTCTTTACTGCTCTACTGCATTAGGAGGTTTCATCTCCAAAAAAAATAAATCTGTGTCACACTGCAGATTATTAGTTCTGATGTGTCTCAAAACAAGTGTGGTTTTTCTCAGGGAATAAAAATGTTAGTATTGGAAACCAAGGTGAAGATTATTTCCAGTGCAAACACAACTGCTTTTGAGACCTCCTGTAGCTCATGATGAGGTTCTGTCTTGGCGGTGTCAGTCTGCAGGATGTTTGAATGGAGTTGTGACCACACGTATGGCAATGGGAGTGAAAACTTCTGGAGGTTTACTAATTGTGTGTGACCCGAAAGCTCACTGAAATGAGTGGAAGGGCTTCTATTAATTACAGTAAGTGCTGCAGGAGAAGGTCCTTGGTCTGGTCTTTTGAAGACCTGGATATTCTGATTTCCCCTCTCTTCCAGCTCCTCACTGGAATTGTTCAGCTCTATGGATAACTGAGTTCCTTTCCAGAAAGGTCTTTTAGTGACAGTGAGCTTGACAGATCATTTAAGGAATCATTTGAGCTCTGCTAGAGCGACGTGGAATGGTATGTTAAAATGCCATGCCGTGGGGCAGCGCAGCAAAGGAACTGCAACACAGGTTGCTGGAGCGGCTCCCCCAGCCACCAGACCATTGTCTGTATCATTTTTAATTATCTTTTCTGTACCTTGTTAGCAGCTAATTTATATTATTATATAGAGAGAATGATGAAATAAATAAAAGATCTGCCAGTTCTTTCCTGTATATTTCCCCAAATGATCTCTGAAATAAAACTTGAAACAAGGCAAAATAACTTTTAAAAGTATTCTTAAAGAGATATAATTTCATTTTCTATCGTGATGCCATAGAATGCCATATCACAAATTGTTAGATTTCAGTTACAGGTACCAATGCACCCATGATCAAATCATTCCCGTAACTGACTGCAAGGGAAATAATTTCTCATGATTTTCTGTTCTGAGGGACGAGTGCATACGAATACAGTGTGTGACTACAGATGCAGAGCTTTTCTATAACTGTTTAAAGAGCACTGTATCTAAATTACCAAAGGCTCCTGAACAAGCAGGTTTCCTGTTTGGTTAAAAAGTAAAATAGGCTAACATTAGAAGCATCAGTAGGGAATGATAAATATTCATTAACTTGGGCACTGCTGCAGTCAAACTGTATTGATTTTTGTTGGTAAGGATTGCATTCTGTATCTATTTAACTACGACGCTGAGATCAGGATGGTGTTTGCCTACAGATGCCCTTTTTTTTTTTTCTTTTCTTTTTTTTTTTTTTTTTTTTCTCCTATGCTGAGGCACAGTGGGGCGATGACATCAGGCATTTCCAAAACACAGGGAATTCAAGTCAGAAGTAATACAAACCCAATGTAAAACTGGCGTTTGCGGATGGCTTTGGTCTGTCTTCTGTCCTGTTCAGCATTCCGAGAGCAGGGATGTTTCTCTGTGGAACAGCCGGTTCCATTCAGCACAATGCAGTGACAGAGTACGACCCTTGCAGCCCAGCTGTGCTTCCCTGTGCTGTTGTATTAGGAGACTGCATACAACCTGCTTGGCCCTCTCTAGCTGCAGTAAGTTCATCTCCACGTTTGGAAGAGCAATAAATTGCTGTGTTCCTCTTGGACCCTGGCGAGACGTGGCACACTGAATCGCAGCGGCCACGCCGCAGTCAGCGACGTGACAGAGAGCATGCGTGCGGATGAGGACAGCCAAAGGCATTTATTAAGAGAATACTGGAGACAGAAAGTTTTATCTTTCAGGGAGTTCTTTGTGATCAAATTTTGTTATCCAGTTACTTGTCCTACTGCTCACAATTCAATTGCAGCTCTGTACTGTAGATGGCATCCTCTGAGACTTCAGGGAGTTTGTGCACGGTTTAAAACTTAACACGGAGCCAGTGATGTACTCTTAACTGTCAATAAGTATTTATGATTCAACTTTAAAATGTTGCTGTCGTCAAACTTTTCTTTTCCTCTTTAGGAGAATGAATGTATTTATATGCTTGGAATTATTCAAATAATGGTCCTAGATTTGTACGCATCGAAATCCTGGTCCCAGTGTTGGGTTTTAAAATGTAAAAGTGGCGTAGGAAAATAGAAAGGGTGAATATAGGTTTGTTTTTAAAAATGCTATGTTTCCAAAGTATATGCTAGGGCCTCTGAAATTGCTACACATATTTGTTTCTGACTCTGAAAAGTAACATGTTTCTAAATTTCAGTGACTTGCAATTTATTGTTAAACTTCTTTGCTGCTTTTGCTACCTTTAACATCAATACCTACCATTCGTATTTCAGAACATACGGAGTTCATGCTGATACAAGGTTGATTTGTAGGATTAATTTTTGAGGCCTTTGTTATTGTAGCGACACGTATATCTTTAGGTTACAGTGCAAAGAATGTTATTTCCCTGTGCAATGTTTAGCCAAATGTAACATGAAAGCTGATCATACCTGCATGTCAGCAAAACCAGTGTAACTCAGTATGAGAATAACGGTGTTAATAAGTGCTCATATGGTGCAGTGATGGATGTGCATATTAGGAGCAAATATACATACCATGCTCTATTTTTCAAGAAGTATAGCTTTTTCTATTCTCATTTTCTGTTATCTTGCTAGGCTAATAATAAAAATTTTATTTTGGAATTGTGTTATTAAAATATGATGGTGTAAAAGTCTAGCAATTCATGTAGAATTTAGCTGAGAAATGTGATGATTAAATGGTCAACAGCAAGTGATTATTCTGAAAAGCAGTAAAGCCTCTGATGGGAGCCACATCCAATAGCAACTTTCTGGTACAGGAACAAATTTGAAAATATTGCTAAGGCTTCCAAGTACAATTTAGTTTGACCTTTAATTAAGCACCTCTCTCTGCAAGGTGACTAAATTACCTCATCCCTAGGGTGGTCACTTAAGACAGGTGCCATTGTTTATGTCAGGTGTTGGCACTATAGAAGCTTGAGAAAAGTATGCAAAGAGTAACTCTTTCCTCTTTTCTTCCTTTTCATCAGCTGCCAAGCCATAACTTTCCCGGAGTAATTACACTCCTTTTGTGCTGATACCCAGCAGCGCATGTGTATTTTACTTGCCTGGAGAAGTCTCATTGTGCTTTTGTTGCACTGAAGTCAATTAAAGCTAATAGTAAATGATTATGTGGAACATCTTGGAGGCTGAAAGGTAGCACAGCCCTTATATTCTGTGTGTCATTCTCTTATTTGTACTCCCCTCTTCTTACGTAATTACTTCATCCTGTTTCTGTCACTCATTTCTAAAATCACTCAGAGATTGAACCCCTCTTGCTGCATTTGTCAGTCGGTTCCATTTACTGGTTTTCTGCTGTACACATGGAAGTTTCTCCCAAGTTCCCTTAGTGAATAGTCCTTTGTGTATCAGTTCAGGATGTCTTGTGTCAGGACAAGCCCTCTTAGCTAAAAGGCCACCTAGGATGTGTAAGTTTGCGTATATTTGCTAAGCAAGCCTTTGCAGCTATGATGAGGTGTAAAATCCAACACTGACCCTGAAGGTGGGTCTGTATGCATCTCACCTGATAGATTTGAAGATGGAGTATGGCCAGGTTGGAGAAAGAATGGAGAAAAAAAAAAAAAAAGGAAGGAGACTTTGAATTGGAGAAGAGGAGAAGATTTTTTTTTTTTTTTTTTTAACTCTGAGAGATGAGGCAGGAGAAAGCTACTAGAAATATGTAAGAAGTGGAAAGGATTGGCCATGGATTCCATCCCTAGGAACAAAAGACAAACAGGAAGGTATTTTTGCCTACACTGTCAACAGATATTAATGAGAAAAACCTATGGTTCGAAGCCTTACTGCTAGCTTTTCAATGCCAATTGGAAAGATTTATTACTTAGGCTCGAGTGTTCTCATGCTGTCATGTGTTTTTATTTTGGGATGAGAGTTTCTTCTCATATCAGAGAGCAAACAGAGCAACATTACCACCACTTGCACTGTTCTGTGAGTATGTCTGTGAACATGTGTAGGGATTCCAAAAGAAAGAGGTGGAAAAGCATCTTTGTAGTGTCAAGACAGTGGGAGTCACCAATCTGAGTCAGGATAGCAGAGGAAGAATGACTCTCAGGTAGACATAACCTGTTTCCCTGAGCTTTTGTCCAGGTTAGTTCCACATCAGTGAAAGCTTTGCCAACCACTGTCCCAACCACGAGGGACTTGGTGAAGGGCCCAGATAGTGGAAAAAAATGGGGTGCTGTGTTTTATTGATTGCTGGTTGGTTGTGGGATTTTCTGTTAACTTGGAAGGGCTGAACAGGATGAGGCCTGAAATGGAACCCATAACAGCAGCCTACTGCCCAGACCTCCTGCAAGGACTACTCCACAATGTCAGGGGAAGAATATGCCAAGTAGGAAATCACTTTTTGAATTAGCAAATCTGGATGTTTTAATTTTCCTACATCTCTTGCAAGAAACTGTCTCAGTTTGTTCCAGTCAACAAACACCACATTCTTTCCATAAAATAAAAACAAAAAGAGAGCTGTCTCCTGAAATAGTGCTATGAAGCATCTGCTTTCGGTTAGACACAAAATTTTGCTTGGAAACATCCTGCTGGAGATGAACACCAAACTCATTCATTTAATAAATCTATGCCAAAAACAATCTGAAGGCATCTCTGTCAATAATTGCCGTGACAAGATTTCTCCTCCAGAATATCTGAGAACCATTAGGGACTGTTGATTCCCTTCACGGTGTCAACCGTTGAGTCCTTTGCAGCTCGGGCGGTACCCAGCGGTGTTGGCAGATGTAGAGGTGTCTCTGGTTCAGCGACCGAGACGGTGTGCGCGCCTGGTTGACGCCTGCAATACTGATTGGGCTCGGTTTGGCTCTCTCTGGGCAGCAGAGGTAATCAGCATGCAGGGGGCTGCGCAGTGCTGGCAGACTCGGGCAGCCAAACTTTCCGTGTTCTGCATATGGAAATAATTGTACTAATAAAGAATTAAAACTTACCATATCACAGAAAGGCTTGCAGCACCACATGTTGCAGACTGAAGGAATACGCCTACCTTTGGGTATTCTTCTGATTGAGAGATCCAGAGCTTTTAAATGCACACCAATTCATTTTCCCATGGGGAGTGCAGATTTTCACATCTTTCTTTATTTTTCTTTTTGAATTTGCAAGTGGTAAAATTTATCTTGGGAAAGAGCTTTCCCCATAGTAGAACGTGCATGGGTTTTGTTCTACCCTTTTCCACAGAGTTGCACTTTACCTGCAGCGGGCGTCGAAAAGATGCGTGCTCTGTGTCACCAGCTTGCACCCAAACATGTCAGCCCCTGCCCTGCTCCTCCCTCTCCACACACTTGGCATTCTCCTCTTATTGCCCTTAGGATTCAAAATTTTGCCTGCTTTGGAGTTCTTCCTTGTTTCAGCTGCTTTTGGGAAGCAATAACAAAATGCCTCTTGATAAATGTGTTTTTTTAACTGGATAAAACACCTCTTGGCTGGTATTCATCAACATCAATACCAGTATAGGTACTGCTTTATGCAGTTGTGTTTCATCACTTTATTTTCATCTGAACCAGTTCACGATATTAAGACATCAAATGGAAAGATTTTAGCAATTTTGAAATTCTTTCAAACAATGATGGGGATGAACAGGAGCCCTGACTGTGGAATTCTGTGGAGAAAATAACTTGTAATATCCAGATCTGGCTGAATATTGAGGGAAACCTCTTTTCAACTTCTACTGGAGTTTTTTAAAGGCAGAAAAGTAATAAGAGAAAAAAACCTCTACTGATTCTCCTCCTCAAAATGTGAAGGAAGGAAAGTAAACATTCAATTAAGGGGATTCACTTTACTTATATCACACAATCTTCTTTACTAAATATCATCCCTTGCATTTTGTGCAATTAGCCAGCTCAGTTTCCTCAAATAAATGCAATGTGAAGAACAACATGCTCGTTAGAGACAGTATTTCCTGGTTAAGGAGGTGGTTTGGGTTGGTTTTTTGTTTTTTTTTTTTTTTTTTTTTTTTTTTTTTAGCAGTGTATTTTTGAGTGTCACTGATAACATTTAACACTTTAAAAGACAATTGAGATTTTTAGCTGGTAGGTTATGTTCAGTGAAGGAATATGGGAAAAGTATTTAGGAACTGGAGCTGTGCCGCTCTGCGGAAAATGAAGATGTGTCCGTCAGCTGATGGCCCAGGAGATGGCTTGTGCTGGCCAGTTTTGTGGTGAGTACAGTGCTGTTGGAGTCATCTAGCTGGGAGCATTTACTGCTTTCTGACTCTGTTGTGCAGTGTAATATCCTACTTCATTAAAAGTAGCTGGGATTAAAAAAAAAATTGTTTTCTTGCTTTACACCAACATTGGCTTATCTAGCAAATCAACTGCTGATTTGACAAATTCTTTTAAGCTGGATTGTGTAGCACATGCATTTTTCATGGAACAGTTGCTTGCTGAAAGGGCTTCTGATGACACATTGGCAGGCTGCGGCAGATGTACGTTTTGGTGCCATTTTCTCAGCGAGACTTACTCACAGTAGCAGAACACTTGCGTACAGAGTTCTTCCAGGCGCATTTTCTTCTGTAGAAGTGAATGTTGAGTTGTATTTATAGAACTGCTCTTAGGCTAGAAAATTACAATCATCTACTTTTCAAATGTGTGTGGGTAGCAGGCTGCAGAATCCAAACAGAAGCTTCATTTCTGTAGAGAGAAAGTCAATGACACGTTGAAATTTACAGCAAGCCTGTCCCCAGGGATTCAAATTCTGACAAACAGGCACCCGGAGCTTATGAACTTATCAAGTCTCACTTCAAATTATTTTGAAAGCCAATTTGGAATTTTCCTGTTTAGTTCCCAAAGGATAAAAGCAATTTCAGACGTTCTCAGAGATTTGAGCAAGGGCTTGAAGTACTGACTGCAGCGCTTGGTTTGCTAGCAGCTGTAGAGCAATGAGGAAATAATACAGTCAGCCGTTTGGCCCTGTGTTTCTTGAAATAGAGTGGGGGGAAAAAAAAAGTTGATAGTGACAACCTGGGTGAAGAACATTTCCAGGCAAAATTAAAATAAAAAAAAGGCAAACTTTTCAACAGACTATATTTGATGGGTGCTGTCATCACTATAACAGTGATTCACGTCAAACTGTTGCCAAATACCTGAGAAGAAAGAAAGAGAGATCTACTAATTTCTGTAAGGTATGGTCTTAAGTAACTGCTGAGCAGCTTCAGCAGAGATTTCTGCTTATTTTTATGTCCTATTAAGAACAGCAGAATAGGAAAAGTTGCCACAGTTGATAATGCAGAAGGCAAAGAAAAGGCTTTTCTCTGCGGTTAATAATATCCTTTTTGGTTGTGTTGCACTTTGAAAGTCTGAAAGCTGCAAGAATTTTAGCAGAATTCTAAAACAAAATATTTTCTGTTTCCTCTTCTGCCATCACTGATCTTTATTGCATTCTTGATCCTCACTTGTTGGCAAAAATACGATGGCAATGTTAGCAATGACATTCACAAGAGAGTATTTCTGTGAGAAAGGCGGTCACTTGCATCTTATTTGAGTAGGTGGTTACTTTATTTATCAATAATCTTCACTTTTAGCTGTAATTTTTAAGGTAAAATAATTTCCAAACTGTCAGGTTCCTTCTGTCAACTCTACTTAACCAATGTGTTAATACACGGAATGCCAGCACAGTTTAAAATTACCTTTGAAATATCGGAGCCTACGAGTCACCAGTTTCCTGGCTGTGCGGAGGAAAGGGCAGACTGGCCGTACGGGGAGGCAGTGGGTTTTGCATTTGACGGGGACCCCAGGCAGTGTCTTCAGAAGGTGAGGTGATTCAGTGTCTAGGTTCTTTGCCTTACAGAAATGTTAATTAAAAGTTTAAATTAGGCCTGAAAAACTTTTGAAACAGAGTAAAATCAGATGGAAAACACGGTTAGTCATTATGGATCATACAGTCATTCCATTTTTATCTAGTGTGCAGCTTATTAAAGTTGACAAAATCCTCATAAAATTGTTTGAGAAATGTCACCCAAACTAAGTTGTTAAAAAGCGTTGAGATTAAGTGTCATAAATTACTCTTCTAAATCATATTAACGAGTTTCTTAGAAGCCAGTGCAACATGTCAGGTGTAGCCAGGCTGTGGCGAGGAGGCTATTAGTTCTCCGTGGTTATATAATGTGTATGTCTGTGCAGCACAAAATTTCATTAACCTTTCAGACTCACACTTTGCATTGCACATAGAGGTCTAATTAACTTTCCACTGTCACCCCTAGGTTTATTTCAAAATTACTGATTTCCAAATTTTCCCCTCTCTTAAACATCCTTACTCTGGATTTTCATTCTCCAGCTATTAGCTCGCATTTATTCCAGTCTGAATCTCCTCTTCCTGGAGGACCTCTTGTCTGTTTTTTTGCTACCCTAGTAATGTGTTTTAATCTACGTTAGTATTTCAATTTCATTGAAACTTAATATTGTGAGCAGGTTTGTTGAGATGGCACCGCTGCTTATTTCCAGCTACCTAGTGACAAAATTAATCACAACTGGATGTGCTGGCAGTTCCAAATACTGTGTCCCATCTTGCTCCCTACTCTGGTATTCAGCCACAGTCTTTGTTTATGGCCTTCAACTTGTTTTTAATCCAAACCCATCCTAACAATTTTTTACAATTAAAATTCCTTAGTTTATTTGCAATGTAAAACAGCTTTTCCTCCAACAACCAGTTCTGATTTTATATCAAAGTGAACCATGAAATATCAAAGTGATATAAATGCTAAAGCAAAAAAAAAAACTTGATTATACAGCCTATTTCAAAAGCTTTTTGCAACGTTAAGATTGGATTTGACTGCCCAAATGTAGGCAAGTGTTGTGTCCGTATCTGAGTTTGTCATCTATGTTCCTTTTACAGTAGATGGAGATGGAGAAAAATAAGCCTAAAAAGAGGTCTCTGTCTATAAAGTAGAATCATGCTCCAGAAATGCAAGTGCTTCTCTGTGTGTCCACTAATTGAACAGAGCCCAGATCCACACTTCATGGACAGCTGATGTGAAGTGAGGTGAATTCTGTCTTTAATACCACAAGTGTGTATTTCTTTATTAGCTTAGGTTTCTGAGCTCTTGTATTAAGTTCAGGAACATTTTACATGTAAATATAAGGCGTTATGATCTCTTATTGTAAAAATTGAAGAGATACTTTGTTGTCCTTTAATTTGAGGTAGTATTAAATGCAGTTTTCCCACACTGGGTCACTTTCAGAGGTTTTTTTGAGGCTCTGCTCCTAGGATGTTGGAAAAAATATTTATAATGGAAGGTAATTTTTATATTATTATTATATTCTTACTGGATCAGTAGGAAGGACCTTTTTTTAGCAAATTTGTTGCCCATGCTTTCACTTGCTGAAGCAACTCCAACTCTTTGCTGCTAGGTTGGGTGTGAAAGCTCTCTCAAGAGACTGGGAGGGTTGCTAAGAGCATTGGTAGAACTGCCACTGTGGAAATTATCACTCCCCAAGTATCGAAAGTTTGTATTGGTGCCACAGTAGACAAAGGCAACTCTTTAATTTTGATACCAGAAAAATAATTTTATTGTGCCCTTAACTTAAATTTGTAAAAGATCTGTCAGAGGAAACTGTAATGTCTGTTAGCAGTGAAACAGAGACATAGATTTTCTGTGTGCATCAGTGATAAAGGTTTACTAGAAGCAGTCAGAAGTATTGCAACTCCATTTCACAGTAAAATCTTAATTTTAATCTACTGAATTCCATATACGCAATACTGAATTTCGTATACACAACTGATGTCTTTCAATGGCAGCAGCTTCTGGACTTAATCATTAAGAGTCAAGTTCTCCTGCCTTTCATTACGCCTTGTTAGCAAGTTGTTCCACTGGAGAAGAAAAGGAGTAACTAACGTGATTTTTAAAAGTACTCTCTTCTGAATGCACTTGACTCTGTTTCTTACACCAGGTGGAATAACCAACTGATCAGTGTGTTGTTTTCCCAACAGCCTTAGCCTCAGTAATTCAGCAAGCTTTTTTGCAGAGACTTAACTGCCTTCAACAATTATCTCCAGGACAAAACGTGGAGAAATCTATAAAAGCATGTTAGAGCTCTCAGTTCACACAGAAGATACCTAACGTAATTAGGGCAGGATAACAAATCCGGTGCCGACACTGGGAATAAGTATCCTGAGAGCTCTGCCTATGAACTGCATATATGTATTTTCTTTTGGAATTTTCCTATTTTAGATTTTTCTGTCCCCTCCTCTGTGGTTGTGTTAACAAATTGGTAGTTTCCAGGTGTTTTGGTTGCGTTTTCTGACTGGGTTGTGTCATGGGTTGATATCTCACGTGCTTGGAAATGGCTTGGCTTCTGCTTAATGCAGATGAAAAACAGATTCAGAACTCGGGGGACGTGTAGATAATTTTCCCCACAGAATGCAGTGCTTGTTTTTCAGCTATATTTATTACATATCTTATGAGAAATAATTTGCTCCTCTTTATAACCTATATGAAAATATAGGTTGCTAGTTACATACAGAGAATATTAGGCTTGGTTTGTTTGGTACAGCATAGAAAGCTGGGATCAAAAATCTATCGCTAATGTTAAAACCTTATTTCTTTGGCTGACTCACACTGCTTAGAGGTGTTAAGCAGTTTTCAGTGGTATTGAACTTTTCTACATCTCTTTATTTTCCTTGTTGCAGCCTTTGGAGAGCAGCAGGGAACAGTCTCAAATGGCGTGTGCTGTGCTGCCCGTGCTCCTCTGTGTGACAGACCACTGCAATCAGGGTTTGGTCAGAACTTGTGGGAGCCAGGATCAGCTCTCTGGGAGGTCCCTGACCTGTTTTGCAATATGTAGGTTCAGCAAATTAGAATTTTGTCCTAGAGGATTATTGTATCTAAATATCACTTATGCATATCTAACTGCAGGTACAAAAGAGAATTATGCGCTTCCATTTATTAGAAAGTCTATCATTGTATTTTATGCACAGCTACTAAAAAAAAAAAAAGAAAACCCAACCTAGACACAAGGAGTTGAATACTTAGTCATTTTAGTTTCCCTTTCATTGATTTGCAAACAGATGGTAGATAGACAAAGGAATTAAAGAAGCCTGTGGCTGATTAAGAGGGCTATAGTAAATAACTATAAGTATATTTAAAAAAAAAAAAGCCAACTAAGAGAAGCAGAAAAAAAGAATCTGGAAAAGAACCTGGAATTTTCAGTTTTCAGTTGTCTAAAACTGATGAGGTTCCTTCAGGCGAAGTCAGAATGTGTCTGCACTCAGGACGTGTTGGGGAACTCCAGTGGTGTCGGTGGAATTTCCCCGATGAACGCTGTCTGAGGCCATGACGTTGAGTGCATCAAAGGGTTAAGATCTAGATTGCAAGGAGGACAGACCCTAGCAGCTTTAAGGCTACGGAAAGTCTTCTGTAATACCCTCTCATCACGTTCCCTCCAGTTGTTCGTTCCAAGGCAGGATAGTAGGTCAGAGCTGTGGGGAGCTGCTCAATCAGCTTGTCCACATAGGAGGTCCTGGAAACGGAGGGAGACGAATGTGCAGCTGAGGCGGCCGCACCGCAGAGCAGAATACAAGGGGCAGCAAAGCCAGACTGCTTTTGTATCCGTCGAGGAGCATAAAAAGCCTTCCACGGAGCCTGTCTGCTTGTGACTACTCTGAGAAATGTGAAATACCTTGTTCACTACACTTTCTTGTTTTTAACAGCGCTATTTCACCTCATGAGTTCCTTCTGTGCATCCTGGAGGAGTCATTTTGGAACATATTCTGTTGAAACCAATAAAACTTGTGCTTGCTTTTTTTATCTCCTTCCTAATATTTACTGGAGTCATTACGCTGGCCTTAACTCTGGTTAGTGCCTTTTATTTGAAGAAAACTCCGTACTCAAGGTGCAAGAAACATTCATTGTCTCACTTTCCTCATTCAAGATGGACATTTGTGTCCTTGCCTTTTGATTACGTTGTAAAGGAGCAGTGTGGCAAGTACAATTGCTAGGCAGAGAGGACTTTCTATAGGTAAAACACAAAATTTAGCAGCTAAGGCCAAATGATGAATGCCTGGCTCTGCTGTAGGCTTATTCAAACAAGGTGAATCAAATCTCTGCTTGCCTCAAAGTATGGATTGACTGGGTCTCTGAGCCCATTTATACCCCATTTTTGCCAAAGGGAGTGTTCCCAGCACTGCGTTCTTTCTGTCTCCACACACACATATGATGGGATCGTATAGCGGGGGGTCAAGGGGCGAAAGAAAGGAAGGCAGAATGGCAGAGAAGGGATGAAGTGGATGTGCTTTCTTGGTGGAAGCTTTAGTGTTAGGCTCTCTGTACCCTCTGCTGCCCTGTTTGTCACTGGGGAGTGTACGTAACTTGCAGAGTTAGTGTCTCAGGGAATGAATTCCTCCAAGTCGTTGTAGGGTTCAATGGAATAAAATGACTTAAGAACATGTATATATATATTTAAAATAAATTACACTTATAGAATTGCTGACCTGAACGATTTGAAGCCAGATTTTGAGCACTGTTTTGCACTTTTAAGACCAGGAGAGACCATGTGTTTCCCTGTATCAAAATGCTACTTGTGTTTACTACAGCATCAACGGCATTCCCTTGCTTCTCAAAAAGGTGAGGTAGCAAGCTTCAGGTAAAAGGAAAATACCATAATGGTGTAAAAATCAGATCCTTAACAGCATCCTGTGCAGGAGAGTTCTTTTTCAACAACCTTTTCCGATTTGTTTCGTTGTTGAGCAGTGTGTGTAGCTGTTGACAAAAGCTGGTTTTGAGCAAAGGGACATGACTTTTTGGAGCAATAAGAGAGGCACCGCTTCCTGTCATAGTATATGCCCTTGAGTTTTTTACGCTTTTAGAAGTATGAATTTATGAAGATAAATCCTCAGCCGTTGTAAATGTACATGGCTCCAGTGAACTCGGACAAAGCTGCCTTGTGATATTTTATCCTTGGGTGAAATTATGTGTTGTGGCTGAGCCAATTGCATTGTTCACCTCCCTTGAGAGGAGCATTTCTGCTCCCAGTCCACAAACGTCTGCTCCCTTCCTTGCGCTGGCTCCAGTGGCTGTTATACTCTGCTGAGCCACTTGGGCTAGAACTTGTTAAAAAAAAAAAAAAAAAAAATAAAATCTATATTTTCGGCTGTAGAGTGTAACGTTACCCTGGTCTGGAAGGGTTTCCTTCATAGCTGAGTTCATGGTGTTAGTGTGAAGTAGCTCGCTTAGCTAAGGAAAAACCCTAAATTGTATTAATCTGGGGAAAAAAAACCCAAAACAAACCAAAACCTGGTGTTGCTCACCAAAGCCAACCCAATGCACAGTCAGAGATGTGGAACCAGTATAGATGTGAATGTCAGATAATAGCAGCCTGGTTTAGCTCTGTAGCATTAGGTCAGAATCACTTTAAAGACACAGTTGCTTTTATATTTTACTAGACATCTGGGAATTTAGTTTCCTGAAAGATTTCTGGTGATGCTGAGTTCTGAGGAAGAAAAAAAAAAAATCTCATTTAGTATCTAAGTACTCCTGCACAGACAGTTGCTTTAATATCAAAGCTCTGTATGCCTTTAACATGAAGACTTCTGATAAAAAGATCTAAACTTAAAATAGTTCACTCAATGTCTCTGCCTTGTTTAGTAAGGATTAAAGAAGATTTTTCCATTTATGTATGGTAGAGCTGTGTAATGAAAGCTAACGATATAGTCAACAGAAAGTAATTTCATTCCTGCTGCATTGTGCTATACAACAAAGTTTGAAATTCATGGAGCTTCTACCGGTTTGATGCGAGCTTATTTCATTCTCTGAATAAAGCTTCTAACATATCGGAAGGAGGAACTGTGGAGTATTTCCTAATGATTGTTTAAAATCATTATCTGAGTCAATTATTATTATGTTAATCAGGCTAGAATTAAAAAAAAAAAAAAAACCAAAAAAAAAACCAAACCAAAACCAAACCCAGCCTGCCAAAACCAAGCAAAAAATCCTAAACGTGTGGAAATTAGGAGAATTTGACCTCATAATAAAACTTAAAAGTCTCTAAAACTATAGGACATCCAAATGTCTTGCTGTGACTGTGATACAATGAGTCTTTTACTGTGTGTAGGCAGCTTTGCCATTTTTTTTTTTTTTTTTAACAAAACATCGCAAATTAGAAGTTTCCTTCAACAAAAGAAATTAGGAAGTAGCTCTGGCTGGCGCCCCGCATTACGCTAGACTTGTAGCAGTTCCTCCTTGACTGCAAAGCAAGATTTTTAGAAGCTGTTTACAGTTTTAACCATGGGACTTATTAGCTAAAGTAAATAATTGTTTAGTAGAACTAGAAAAGTATTTCTGGGTTAATAACCGGACAATGGGTAATGTATACTGTCAGCTCTCTTTTTAGGGAGTTAGAAGGCAAATTGAAAGGTCAGCTGCTGTGGATAGCAGAGTTGGAATGCGAGATGCTTCAAGGGTGGCCGTTCCGGTTAGTAGTACAAATATTTGCTTAATCCATTTATTTAAAACAGTCCTGTAATTCTCTGCTACCCCATCACAAATCTAGGAACTAGAGATGATGATACAGAATAATAAATATAATTCTTGTGGATAACTGATGCGTCCTTGTGAGGGTAAATCATCCACTGTGTGGGGCTTTTTCACCTCCTGATAATCAGAGTTCCAAAAAAATCAGTATGTACTTGATGGAGAAAGACTTTAGGTTTTGCAGCAAAGTACAGCAGGCTATATTTCTTCCTGTGAAGAAAGTATCAGAAGGGGCAGTGTAGTCTTTTTCAATTCGCTAATATTCTTTCTAGTTGCGGTAACCATTATGTTGGTGTCGGTCATTTTGTGGAAAAAGGATTTGATAATGCTTTTATTCACCTCTCAGACTGGAAAAAATGGTATCTGAATCTACAAAAGGATCCTGTCCTGTGTGCTGTGTGTGTATGCACGTATGTGCACATACCCATGTGATTTGAAACTCTGTAGTCATATTTTAACTGCATTAACTTACATTTGATTCATTAAAATGTGAAGCAGGTATCTTCATTCATCCCAGTTTGCTACTCTTTCCTTGTTAAAAACGATGCTACTGTTCAAACCATCACAAAATATGTTTTCTTAGACTCTACAGCAGTTAATCAGAGAAATGAAGCTCACACAGTCCAGTTGTCTCTGCCATACGTGTGAAAAGTTTAATTCACAAAGGCTTTAGCATTAAAATGTTAGCTGCTGGTGTGAGCTTCCAGGCCTTGGAGTAAGAGTTTGATCTAATGATTGAGTGTTCCCAGTTTCAGGATGCTTTTCTCCATCGTATTGCAGACTTCTTCAGTTTCTGCTAAAGCCCTCTATTACTGGAGATGAGCCTGAATGTTGCAGTTGGAGGACTAGCAGGCAGAGGTGGTTGGGCTGGAAGCTTAGCCTGCTTCCTACTCTTGGCAGATGCCAACCACCCTTTTTTGCTGGTAGAGAATCTTTTGCTGCTCATTGGCATGAAATAATTCAGCCAGAACTCACTCCAAGTAATAATAAATCAGATTTATCAGCAAGATGTCCCTCTGTCACAGACATCCAGAGCGCTTTTCCAGCGTCATTGCAAGCACCAGTTTCTTCTTGAGCTCAAGGTTTCAGCTTTTGTTGCATCCCTTAGCAGCAGCCTACGTGGAACCCTTCACAGTGAAATCTAACCTCTTCTCCAACAAGGCTTGTAATTTCCTGCTGACTCACTGGACTGTCAAAGCTCAGAAGGGGAATGGCTGAGTTGTTTACACTATTAATTATGCAAATTAGGAGCCACAAGACTCTCTGGATGCTGCTCATTCATAAAAGACCCAAGTTATCACATTTATTTCCACTGCTAAAAAGCCACGCTTAGCTGTAGGGCCTTTCAGCATCACTTTCATAGCCTGTTGGCTGGCCTCAGCAAAATGAATGGAATGACAATGGAAAAGCATTTAATATCCGGCAGTCGGAATCGTGCTGCCGCTAACCAGCCTCCTGCCTGGAGAGCAGCTATTACAGTATTTCTAGAAATGCAAGTCAAACCACGTGCTGGTATCGCCAACTAAGGCATTACTAAGCTCGGCATCACTAAGCTCAGAAGTTGGTTCTGCTGTGCCAAAGATGTTTTTGGAGGTTATTTCCTTACACCTAGAACTGCAGCGTTCCTCCCTTGCTGCCGGTTTGTAAAATCTGCATTTGAGAAGCGTGTTCTCTGCTTGGCACGCTCAACACACAGAGCATGGCAATGAGCTCCATGTGGAGATTCTGCAAGAAGAATCATGATGAGTTGGCACCTGCAATATTTTCTGTGTTAATTCAGCAAAATAACTACTTTGAGTGGAAAAATCAATCATGAATGAGCTACATTGAAAATGTTAGATTAGTACTGGACAAATACATTGTAATGCTCTTGCTTATCTTTTTTATTGTTTCAGTAATGTGTATAATTTTCTGTTACACCAGAAATATATGTGGAGTTTAATGGTGTAGGCAGTCTTGATTTCATGACCGTATAAGCCGCTGTTTTTATTACAGTTAATGACTTTATAAATTAACTGATTAAGTTGTTCAGTAGATTTAGGATTGGTATATAAAGTAGCCTATTCTAATCTGAAATTTAATTGAATGTGTATCAGTTGTCCTTCATATCTTTCATATAAGAACTTAATGTTATTTGGTACCTATTTTTTTCAAAGTAAAATGAGCATAATTAGGAAGTTCTTGATTAGCTGGAGCATATTTTTGGTTTCATTTTGCTTTAATTCCTCACAGAATTGTCTTTGTTATCTGTTAAGGGAATTGCTCCCAAACCATTAGCGTTTATCATATTGGAAAACCCATTTAGATTGTACAAACTCTTAAGGTGGACATAGACAAGGAAAATGTCCGCTGAATTAACACAGTGTTGTTTGTCAGAGCTCTGGCTTGTCAAGTAACTACAGAAGGTATTGTGAGTCAGTAATGGTGTCCTTTATGCATAAGAATTAGATATGGGTTTTAACGGATGTCTGAAAATGAAAAAGTAATAAATGCAAATAGCTTGAAGCTAGGAGTGCTCTTGAAACCGAGTTCTACTTTGATCCAATGTTCAAATTGCTTTCTTCCATGAAAATTCCTAAAGAAGTTTTTGTAGGCATAAGCAGGAGGTGACATCTAGGTTACACCAAAGGCTATCCAGAGCCTATCCCCTAAGAACGGGTGTTGTCAGAGGAGTTGGTTGCCTTTAAGCAAATCCATCCTTTGCGTTTTGTAGTAGTGCTGTTAATTCAAAATTATTTATTTATTGCGTTTAACCCTCCGGTGGTTGGCAGTACTTCCAGACAAACGTACACAGCTCAGCTGCAGGGTAGTGTCCTGGCCAGAGCCCAAATCTCTGCCTTCACCTGGGTCAGTCCTGTCCTTACCCGACATGGGAACCCTGGTCAGGGGCTCACTGGATGGTTGTTCGCTGTGAAGATCTCCCTTTAACGGGCTCGTCACAGCACAGTGAGGGAGGATGAAGGTGTAGCTCAGCACCTAGAACCTCACAATGTTCTAAAAACTCCAGCGCCACTAAGCAGCATGGCTCGCCCACTTCCAGACCAAACTGAGATGTCAGAGGAGCTTGCAGGCAAAGGCGTGAAAGGCTGGTGGCTTTGTTATAAAAATTGTCCTTTATGGAAGACTAGTTTGAAACAGATGTAATATTACCATTTTGCAACTAGATTTAATAGTCTCGGGGAACTTCACAGCACAGTCTGCATTTGAACGAATGAAATATTTCTGTCGTAGCTGTGAATGCTGATTTGAACTGATTTTTCAAGTGGCTTGTGGCCAGCTTGTACTTTTAATGCTCTTACAAAAGCTAATGCCTGCATGCTAGAGAAGTATCTAAAGATGACAGACTTACATGACAGAAATCCAAAAGTTTTCATTTTCTTGCTGCTTAAAGTTATTATTGAGGGTGGTATTTAAATGTTTTTTACATAGGGAATATTTTTCTGAAAAGAAAACAGAAGAAAATTGTATGTAGCTAAAAAACACTAGCATTAAATTAGTAAAGAAAAATGTATTCGTCTCTTCTTGGATTATATGAAACATTATTATTTTAATTAACTAGTTAGTCAACCACTTCCAATTAGAAGGTGCTGTAGAAATACAAACTGTTATTGCTAGTTGTTTTGGTACGTGAGTACCAATGAGTATTTCCTACATACGAGGCTAATTACTTCAAAAGCTATATTTAATTAAAAGAAACAACCCTGCAATTTGTCAGTATAGATTCTTTTCACTGCCAGTAATTAACAAAGCGTTCCTGCTTCAGCGAAGTGCCGCCGAAAGATTCATTGCAAGTGTGTAACTTAGCAGTACAGTTGCAATTCTCCTGAAAGAGAGTTGCAGAAATTTAAAATAGCGCTTCTCCAAAGTTCTGATAATGAAAGAAAGAGCAGACTTCCCCCAAAGAGCTGGCAAGTTTCTTGTAAGTGAGTGTTCCTTCCTTAAAAAAAAAAAAAACCAAACATATTTGCCAAGTAGATGAGTTAAGAGATGTTACCTTGCCAACAATTTTTCAGTTTGTGTAAGTTAAGCAAGAAATAGATGAATATTAGCTCACTAAATTGAGATGTATGAGAACATTGGTGGGATATGATGCTGAGTGGAATACATGTCATTGTTCCAGAGGAGGCTTTTGCTCCTGCTGATCAGAACAAGGAATGTGCAGGTTTAGGCCAAAAACAGTATTCTACATTTTAAGATTTGTGATATTTTCATTTCACTTGGTTTTTTTTAGTCACTGGTTGGCCAATGTTACAGTTCATCTAAATAACATGTAACATTCCCTCTTCTTCTTCCAAAGCAGTAATATAAGCTAAAAAGAAAAAAAAAAAAATAGTATAGCTATTGTTGCTTGTTGGAAGTGGATGAAGTACACAAAAGGGAAGCTATAGACCAAGACACTCTGTTGAATAGCTAATTGGGATGCAAAGCAACACAGGAGTTAGAAGATTAATTTCCTCCAGTAGAAGGAAATAAAAACCAAAGGAAACTAGTGAAGGATACTCAAACTTTTCTTCAGTACAAAATTAGGGCAAATATAAGGATTCTTTGTAGGGTGTTTGTAACAGTATTTCATCAGGAGAAAGCTCAAATGGGGAGAAAGGAACTATTAAAACCTAAATTCATGATTCAATTTCTGTGATTATACTGAAGCAAATGAGATTGTCAAATGTAATTACCTTTAAATTTTGAACATTAGAGTGATTTTGCTTGGAAAGAACATTGTAATGTCTGTCTTTATGTATAATTAACACAATTAGAGGAACTAGGGAGGCCAAAGTACGTGGAGTTTGAGATTAAGATAGGAGAGCAAAATATGAAATGAGATATAGGAGAGATCATGGGAAGAAACATCCTTTTCTCAGAGTAACTTTTGGATACTGTGAAGATTAGAGAATTTCTCCCATGGCTTTAAGGGAAGTTATGTATCTGACATTTCAGGAAAGGATAAACCATAATCTGTAAAGATTTACTGTCCTTTGAAATGCTACTAAAATGTTTTTGGGGGTAAATTTTCAAATGGTGATACTGACCTTAGGATAATTTTCAAGGAGCTTTGTGGCATCTGACACACCTCCTATCCTTTCACGGGAACGGAGAGGAAGGTAGCCCACGGAAGACAGGGATTACGGTGCGGGTCAGAAATTACTCCCTCTCCTCTTACAGAGGATTATTGTTAAAGAGCTGTCAATATCTCAGTTGTTCCTGGAGTTCTGTGTTATAAAAGTAGCCAAAACTCTGAGTAAAGGATAAAGGGGTAATTGAAGATAAATTCCTTGCCTCAAGCTAGATTCTTCTGAAAGAATCCTACTCTTTACTGCGAACTTTAGCTTTTCCTTCTGCCCCTCAGAAATCTCATTTACTGTTAAAGCTGCCTGATTGGGCTAGCATGAGAACATTTGCTTATCCAGGCCAGCCACTTTTTTGTATTTAACTTTTTTCTTTGTATTCTGTCTTATCATTGATTTCTGTATGCAGTTTTATACAGATTACAGTAATTACTGAGAAATATTGCACCAGATCTCCTATAGGTTGGAGACATGAGGTCTTGAAAACACCTCCTTCTGATGTGTTTCTCAGCAGGATCCATTTCATTATTATGAAATTAATGCAAGAAACCAGAGCTTTTTGCCTGTGATTCCGCACAATAATATGGGATGGACGCTCTGATAAAAGAACAGCAGAGAAGTAAGGTCTGGTAAAGTGAAATCTGCAGCTGTGAGAAGCAAAAGTTGTGGTGTAGTAAATAGGATGATATCTCTAAGCTTTCAATGTCTTTGGTTAGTAGAATAACTTGCTCTGTGACAAATATAGAACAAAGTGAACCAGGAACATCAGAGTGTTTGGGGTGCCGAGAGGTGCACAGGGAGATAATTCATTTTTGGATTGCTTGATTTGAAAGATACTTCATCTTCATATCAGAAACTTTGCTTTATGTGATGAAAAATCACACCGTTTTCAAAGCAGACAAAATAGGAAGGAGATGCAGGTGCTGTTTAGTCTGAGATATAAAAGATATGGAAGGAGACATTTAGATTGATGGGAAAGTAAACCAAGCTTTATCCAAGAAGAGGGTTTTTTTTCCTTATTCAGACCTCCAGTCACACATGAAGGGTTCATTTTGATTTCTCCATTAAAAACAAAAAGACAGCCAGCCATGTAGTGGTTGAATAAAATAAGTGATATAGAGGAGAATCTGTGGTGGTCTTTCATGTGCATTTTTGTTGTGTGTAAGCTCAGATGGAGACGAACCAGACTACATGTGCATCTAGATTCTTGCCTTGAGCAAAGCCACTTCATGTTTCTGGAGAGGTAGCATAAGGCAAAAAGCTACTGGGTTGAACTCCAAGCACGGTTTATTAAATTCTTTTTAAATTTATTTTTTTTCAACAGAAGAGTATTAGTGATGATAACTAAAAAAAAACCACAAAAGGCATTGTTGGTACTAGCGATATTTTCTTTGAAAACTGAAGGTGGGATTTTTTTTTTTGGTTTGGTTGTTTGATTTTTTTTCAGGTTTTAATAGCACTGTGTCAGAATGGATTTTTCTTCAAAATCCATCCTTCAAGTTTACCTTTAATCTGATGTCAGTGGTGTACTTTAAGTCCTACTTAAAATCTAGCTTGGTGATTCAGAGTCTAAATGTGTGTCCTTAGTGCTAACTCAAGTCTACCTAGGCGTTCCCAGGCTTAGCTATCCATCAGGAAGGGCTGCCAGTGCCGCACAGGTATGTCTGCAGCACAGTACGGTCTGTGAAAAATCTTCTGGGACCTTGGGGAAATATGGGCAAGATAGTCCATGCATCATGATTGCATGTTGCTCTAATGGAAAGCTAACTCAAGATAACCTCCACATACACTCCCTAATATTCAAACATCCCTAATATTCAAACAAAATATTCAAAAATAACATTTTCTTTGTATCTTCTCAAATTGCAAATAATTGTGGTCTTAGGGACTGTGTAGCAGGCAAGCATTATGATGGAAATAAAACAGAAAAGGAAAGATAATAAATCCTACGTTGTATACCACACTTTTCCCCAGGTATTTAGGGAAAAGAGAGAGGTAGTGCAGAAAAGAATTTGAATTCAAGGCATAGGTTTTTTTTAATGGCCTCAAATACTATTTCAAAAAGGCATCCCAACAGCTGATTTGATTTTTACGTCGGCAACGTTTATTGGTTTGCAGTTGTCTGTATAGCAAATAAAGTACGCGTATTTTAGTTAAGAAATACCTTACCCCATAAATGACTGTGTGAGCATCTCATCCACTGTTTCCCAATGGATAGTTTTTCAGCTTGATTAAGTCAAATTTCACATCATCTTTTCCCCTCTCAAAACAAAAATAGCAGTCACTTTCCTGCCTGGCTCTTGTAAACTGGATTGCACTTCTGCCAACTCTCCAGTTTGGTGGCTTTTTGGCAATGCAGCAGACTATCGTTCCTCAAACTAAATGTCATATCTTGTGATTCAGAAGTTGAGTCTCAGGTAGCGGTTTTGAGTGAATCTGAGCATTTGAATTCATGTTAACACCTGAACCTTCTCATTATTGAGTCCAGTGCTTTGCTTTATTTTAATTATGCTTATTGAACGCTGGGAGTTGTGAAGAAATAAGAAAAAGCAAAACAGAGGAGATGATTACAGGATGGTATAAATCCATGCGTTGTCTACTTCTTGAACTTTGTATGCAGTTCTAGTTCCTTTATTTCGTAGAAATAATGTGAGTTTGAAAAATATTCAGAGGTGGATTGCAGTGATGATCAGATACACGGAACAGAAACGTACACCATCACTCTTCAGCCTGGAAAAAGAGCCTGAGAGAGGAGGGTGAGAAGGCAATGAGCATTCATCAGTTTTCCGCTACAAGAACTTAAAGGTCCACAAATGAGACTAGTAAGGAAAGTAGTTCCTCACAGGCCAAATAATGAAGGTTTATTTTGAAAAAGTGCTGAATTTATGGAAGACAACTCTGTGCAAGGCTATGAAGTAGCAATGTGAATGAAGTCTGTGAGGTAATTTGCTTAAGTCTAGAAACAATTCAAAGAAATATCACTGCCTGCCAGCCATAACCTTAATATTCTTCATTAAGCTTTCATTGTCAGGACTGCTGGAGACCTTGGATCTCGTTGGTAGGTCTGTTCTTGCACTGTATAACTTTAAGGACAGGACTAAAAGGAAGTAGGCTTACCTAGATACAGAATTTGTAAACCCGGTTATCACATTTTTATCTAAACCTTTTTAAGTGGAAAAAGACCTGGAGTCCCCAACTGGTTGTTGTTCCTTACACCTTAAAGATTTTAAGTCAAATTTCTTATTTGAAGAGATCAGGATTTCAGTAGTGTAAGACTTTTGATGGTCAGAGAGGTGAGGTTTCCTTCTCCTATTAAAAGATGCATGACCTGTTTCTTAACCTAACGAATTTTAGACTGTCTGGTAAACCAGAATGAATTCTCTCAGTTTCTGTTTGTAGGCACTTTGCAGTTCGCATCTTGAATGTCTCCACCAGCCTTTTATCCGTCCCTGCTACTATATTTTGATATATATCTGTTAAGGTTTTGATGCATGTTTTGGTCTAGCTATGTATTTGTTAAGAGGTGACCTTTTGATTTGATTGTTTGGCTGACTTCAGTGCTAATAAGCTGAAGGATGAGATGTCTAATGAATCCTGCGTATAGAAATAATGATAGATGACTTATTTGGAATTCTGCAGACACAGCATGGCCAAGCATGCTGAGGAGTCCCATCTTACAGTGGGAAGCTTTATTGATTACACAGAGACAGGGCACATTTTAATCATTTTTACAACACTGTACTGCCTAAGGTACTAAAATCTATTAAACGAGGATTATAAGCTTCATTTTAAACTGGATCCGAAATTGTTTCTTGATGTACAGTCAACAGCAACTCTGTGAGATCAATCACAGTTACTAAGGCATATTAAAATCAACTGGTTTAATTTTAATTGCTCATCCGCCTGACCCTCTGTGAGGCAGCTGTTCATAAAGCTAAATTGCTTTTCTCCCAGACAGGAGTTTCATTTCATTTCATGGTAGATTTTTGCCTTGTACACTAACCAGCGTTTTGCTTTCTTTTCTTCCTGCTTCCTCCTGGCCCGCGATTCTCATTTATTTTCAGATAATTTTATCTTTTTTTTTTTTTTGCCTTCTATACTCATTAGCAGAAGCTGCAGCCTTGCCAATGAGTCAACTTTAATAAGGGAGGTGGATCGTTTGAATTATTAGTTGATGTAAAGGTACAGACCTGGAGCTCTTTTCAGGAGTCTCTGTTAACCTGTGCTCCATGAGTGACTGTGGTTGCAGACTCCGAATCATAAAACCTACTGGCTGTATTGGTGGGTGTATTGTGAACAGGTACATTTACTTTAAACTTATATTTTCTGCATGTATTTTAGTGTCCTGTGCTCTGGTTTTTTTTTTTTTTCTTGGGGGAATTTATTTAGTAATTTAATTCCTGCTTTTGCACCTTCTGTCGTCCTGAATTTTGATGGTGAAAGATGCCTAATCAGTTTGTATCAATTTATTTTCTTCCTCCAGTATCTGAAGTTAAATGTAGACTTTAGTATCCGAAGAGAAGGATTAACACACCTGAGTCTTAATCTCATACATAATGTCTTAAATATTACTTTTGTCCTAATCATCTTTTGGTTGCATGGGCTTATAAATACTTACTGCCCAGCACGGACACAATGAGATGCTGCTCTATTCTGAAGAGTATTGGATGCTTTCAAATTTCCAGTTCATTTTGAAGATTTTTCTGTCCTTCAAAAGACAGTTTAGTTTCTATTTCTGGTCCATACTTTTAGGTTGACAGGAAATGCAGGGGGAAAAAAAAAATAAAATTACTGGTTTTCATTTATTGAAGGGTAGCACTTTTTTGAAAGAGAACAGGTGGATACATGAGACGGGTGACTCAGTCTTTTTGGAAAAACAGCAATGGTTCCAGCACATCAGGATTTGTAGAAGGTATTACAGTAATGGCGTGTTAAGGCAATAAGTGGAAGAGATTCAGATTATTTGGATGTGTTATCTGTGATTCTTGATGCAAAGGGAATCGGTGGTATGGGAGAAAAGCTGCACGTCCTTGAAAATTTAACAGAATATGAAGTTGAGGAAGCAGAATAAGTAGAAGAAGAAATTAAAACCTAAGTGCTATATAAAATAATGTAAAATTATCAAGCACAATTGAAGGAGTATATAGCACCAAGTAATTCTGTATTTATAGATTTTACTAAAACTGTTACCTTCATGATAGCCTTAGACCCCTTAGATTTTTAGAGCACTCTGGATTTTCCCATCATTTAACTCTTACTTAATAATGAAGGTTTTTTTTTCGTATGGATGATTCCCACAATTTCATTAGTTCAGTTCAGATGTGACTTGCCTGTTTCTGCTTTATTTCTCATTTTTCACGTACGTTCTGTGCTACTTCTGCAGCAGATTTTAAAACGCAAGCTGCCGTCTTCCAGCAGGTGTCGGGGGCAGAGGGACAGCGTACGCTGCTGTCCCGCTGTGGGAGTGGAGAACTTGGTAAAGCAGGGAGCTCTTCAGAACTCACTTCTATTTTTATTTTCTTGGCTAGATACAATAATTTGCAGTGACTTTGGATTTGGGGGGGGTTTCTAAGCCAGTAAGAGATGTTGGGAATGGGAAAAGCATTCTATAAATACAGCTGTCTTGCAGATCTCGAGGGATTTCCTGGAGGCTGCGGTCCACTGAGCTTCAGTTATTTATATACAGCCCATCCTTTGCAGCTGGCTCGCCTTCTCCTTAAACTTCATCTCCCAAGGGTTGTATGAGAGCAGCCAAAGCCCAAAGTCCTGTCCTGCGGCCTCCTGTGTCGTCTTCAAAAGATTGATGAAGCCACGCTCAACAGTTGTATGTTCCATGCTGAATTTCTAGAGATACATGTCACTTAGCCGTGCTGAGCGTGCCTTAGTTTACCCTCTCCTCACTTGGCATGCTTGCTGAACGCTTTCTTCTCCTACATGCGTCTTTGAATACAAAGAGGGTTTGCAAAATTCCGCAAGAGTTTAAAGGAAGACATACCCTTTGCAGAGATTGTTCTGAGAGTTCATCTGCTTTGGGATGCACTCCCTCGTTAATCTTAAATAGTTTGAATTTGTTAATATGTTTTTGGAATAAATAGCTATCTTAGTGCAACTTTGTTCTTAATTGTTTGGAAGGGCAACAATTTAAACTAGAGGTCTGTTGAGGTGAACTTATCCTCTAAATAAAGCACAAATTCTTTTCTTTTAAAAAGGCTTGGCAAGTTACTAGTTTTATTTAGGTAGATCTCCACAGAACTGCCAGATAGTAAAACAAATACATGGTTTAACGGTTTTCCTCTGGTTGAGCCAAATTCAGGAAAAGATATTTTGCTGTAAGAAAGGGGTGAGATTTGCTTCTACATGCATATCATCTGGGAGAGTCGTTATTATGAATAATAACGGGCCATCTGAATCGCAAGAGCCCCATGGCTCACATATATCAACCAACTACCGTGGTGATGGACATCACATAAAAATCTCACTAAAACAGGGCTCTAGAATATTCTCTCTAGTTTTTATTATAAGTCCCAGGCAAGCACTCCCAGAAATGAAAATCCTCTAGGCGCTGTTAAATGTAACTCAACCTTGACATGCGGGAATTTGTCTTCGGAATAGAAACATTTTTGTCTCGATGTCCAATTAATTTTTTGCTTTCGTTTGAAACTGCCAGCAAGTTTGCCAACCCAATTTTAATGGATTTTATTTATGTGATATAAATCCTCGTTGGCTGAGAATTAGTCTCATATATATTGGAAGGTGATTTCGTTATTCCCCAGCAACCTGGACCAAAATGTACACAAGAGACCTGAAAATGAAAGGATCTGTCTCACATTATGAGCTGCAGAGCCTATCACTCTCTCTGAATAGCTTTCAACCCAGCACACCTCATACAGGCAGCAGATAAACCAATGAAACATTGATTATTAACAGAAAACAAAGTAGATTTTCATCTTGCTACTGAAACCCATGTTAGAAAATAAGTTTCTTGAATTCCTCAGACTTACTTTATATGAGGGAAAATTTTCATTTTCTGTCCTTGCCAAGATCTCGTAATTTATTCTCAAAATGAGAAACAGTAATGACTGTAATGTTTTTGATCAAACACTTAAGACATATTGCAGAGTGTTTGAGAGTTGTTGCAAGTTTCCTTTGCAAATTCTGCTTGGATTCATTCCAACATTTGGAATAGGCCTGTGGTTTTTTGCTGTTACCAATTCCAATGTTATGCTCCAGCGCAGGTTTCCCACTCATAATCTTTCCCTTACCACAGAGGAAGACGGCAACGCTGTCATTCTCACTCTCAGTAGGTGGACATCAATCCTAGCTAGATTATTTTGCCCTTGTCTGAAACTCGTGCGCGGTTCCCAACTGTCCGATGACTTAGTCGAGCGTGTAATAACCATGGTTCTCGTGAGCTGGAACCTCCTGGTTCAGCTGGTGCTTTGGCAAGTTGTTGATCCCCGAGCAGCCTCGGGGATTTGCTCTGACAAAGTGCCTGAGAAAGGTTATACAGGTCCAGCAAGAATAAGCAGTGACTCAAGTAGTTACCTTTTCTTAGAGATACTGTTATTAAAAGATATATGTATTTTGTGACCTGCGCTCTTCAAAATCGCTGGTACATCCTTGCAGTATGTTTATTCTCTTCAAGCTAAAATGTGAACTTGTGTGCATTCCAACTTGAGGCATACCCTGACGTGACGTGCCAGTGTCCACCAGGAGAAACCTGATTGTTAACGCTGTGGGATAAATCCGGGCCAAATCCATGACAGTCCATAGAAATCAGTATTGTTATGAATGCATGTTGGTCATGTTTAAGGATATATTTGAGTCAAAAACTCATTTCATGCTTTGTTTACTGATAAAACAGTCTCCATTAACAGCTTGTCTACCTATTTAATTGCTTCCAAATCGTGTTTTACCAGAAAAGCTGTAGAGTAGAAAGTGTACATCAAAAAAAGTGTGAACTGCAGAAAAAAAAATGCTGACTTTGTACTCTTTCTTGAATTTAATTTGTATTTCTGTATTCTCTTCTTATTTAATGTGCTTAAGTGAAAGTGAATGTGGAAGAAACAAGTATAATTTAGTATATAGCAAACTGAAAATTTGTGTGCATCGTTCTAGATGTCATAGGCTTCTGAAGAATGAAGATGGACAAGCACAGCCAGATGATTTTTCTGCAAATACACAAGTATCTGAATTGTGTATAATCACATAACGCAATGTATTATGTTCCCACAGCGCAAAAAAAACCCCTTAGAATTATAAAATAAGTTGTAGTTTTAGTCCGAATTAAAATCAGCAATCATGAAAAGCAAAATCTTAAAGTAAAATTTTTTAAATTTCCAATTGATAGAAACAAATAGAAAATAGAAGTTAAGCAATGGAAATTATAAAATGCAGATTTGTTCTTAGTTCTAAATCAGTCACTTGAGATTTTTACCAATAGCAGATATGAAGTCTACTTCGAAAATAACAGAGCTGAATTTCCAAGAATCAGTTCTTCAGAAAAGTATCTGGGAGTTAGAGTGTTCGCAAAGAACAAAGGCAAGCTGTTATCAAGAAAGGAGTTGTATTGGATTTATGTGGTAGGCAGTGCCCCTCACAAAAGGCGTGCAGTAATCTCTTTGCTCGGCTCAGCGTGGGCAGGATCTCATCTAGAGTACGTGTGCAGAGTCAAGATACAGCACTGCGAGGAAAAGATCTGTGCAAACTGAAGAGAATCCATAGGAGACCAAAAAGAACGTTAGAGAGCTCCAAAATAAGCCCTTAGGGAAAGGCTTTTGGAGCTACTTCACATAGAAAAGAGAAGATAAAGGAGTGATCCACAAAAGGTAGCTTCAGCACGGCGAAGAGGAAATCATTGTCTATGTCCATGGGTAGGAAAAGAATCAATAAACTTCAAATGCATTGAAATTTATCTTTAAACGTAAGGGAGAACTTCCTAATGGTAAGGTTAATTAAACACTGGGACAAGGGCGGGTTTAAAGAAAAACAAAATAAGCAATTGTATAAACAGAAAAAAAAAATCATAGAAACAACAGACCTGTTCCCTCAATCAGCTTCTTTTTGGTGTCCAGACCAGGCAAACCCTTTGCCCAGAATAACAGGGGCCCATAACTGAGGGATGCACACCTGGCCACTCTGTGACTTTTTCTCCTCCACCCCTTGCTTTTAGAGAAATGGTTTTGTGAGCGGGAAACTGCCCGGGCAGTGGAAAGGGTGATGGGAAGGACCTGGAGCTTCTCCTCTAGCTCCTTGCTCTTGACTTGCAGCACTTTGTTCAGGCATGCAGCAATGGCCTCTGCACTCCCATCACAGATCTGAACAGGGTGGCACCAAGGAGAAGAGCAGACCAAGTTTGGGAGGACTTTTTGTCAAACCCTGAAAAGTCTCAGCAAAATTCAAGTTTGCTGAAAGTAGAGGGAGATACATGAGCAAGTCCTAATAAGAGCTGATAAAGGCAGGAGCGTGAGGAGCCTCCATCGCTGGAGTTCATTAACAATGGGTTTGACAGTCATTTTAGCGCTGTCACTGATCGTGTCCTGGGGCAGAGCGGAGGCTTACGTGGCCTCTTAATTTATTTCCATTATTCCTTTGTCGTCTGCTGCTGTAGTGAGAACTCTTTTAGAAAGGGTCTGATTCCAAATACAGCTTCTCGTGAGGACGTCTTATGGGTGAAATGGTGGTATAAAAATATCCAGAGAAGGAAGGTGATTAGCTAACTTAGTTTATTTTTTTTAAGCTATTCCATACCCCTCTCTCAGTATGTTCCTGTAAAGAGTTTTACAAAGACAAGACACATATTTTTATAAATTCTCTGTTAGAATATTACTAGGTTAAATATATATGTGGAGTATTTGAGGAGCGTGATGAGAGCTCCCTACATCCTCAGCTTACTCTGAAAATGAATTTTCCTGCCTCTGCATTGATCTCCCATAGGTTTCCTAAAGGACTGGACAATCTTCCCGCGAGGCAGCTTTTCACAGCCGCTTTTCATAGGCGTAATCCCAATGAAGCTAATAGAATCACACAACTGGAGAATTTGTGATTAAACAAATGATATTGAGTGTGTAAGATACCGGGTTTTTTACGGAGATGCTCCCAAAGTAGTTGATACTAGGCTGATAAGATTTCTTTTACACAGATAGCTGTATGGGTAGTTAGTGAAGAACTGAAGCAGACGATTACTGAAAATAATTGATTTTCAAACTACAATTCTTTCCCAATTAAAATTATCCTGAGGCACTCAAAAGCTATAATGTAAAATTGTAATAGAAATCCAAGCAAGTCCTCACTTGCAGTGATTTTTTTTTTAGGTACAATAACTATTTTGAGTCATATGAGCAGTAAAAAGCCCTTTATTTTATTGGAAATTATTTAACTTTACACTTTTTTAAAAAAAATTATATTAAAATTGATTTTGGTTTGGTTTTCAAATATGTTCCAACTAGGAAATTGGAGGCCGTTTTTCATACTGGGGAAAGAATGGATGAAAAATCCCCACTCTGGTGTAATCAGCTGAAACTTTACTGTTGGCTTTAATTACACCAAATCTTACCCAGTGCCCTAAAACTGGATTTCACTAGAGAACAATGCAAACAATATCAGCTCTGGTGATGTGGAATACCTTACTTTAATGAGCTTACTGAGGACTGCCAGGCTGGTCACTTCAGTTCCAGAGTGTTCTCTACAGACCTACTTTTTCTGTATTTCTAGTGAAGAATTGTAGGGCTTACAGCACAGGAATTATCTCTTGAAAACAAAGCTGTTACACAGCAGCAATATCCATCATATTCACGTGCTGGGAAAATAAGGGGGAAATTTAACCAGGTTCTCTTTATATTGGCTTGTTTTTGTGAAATAGAATTTGTTAAAGGATTGTGGTTATTTGGTATGAGAACTTAAATGAGAAAATATGATACACTTGAGATAATGCTTGTGTGAAGTAACATACAGTAATAGTTATTGTCAGTTCAAGGAAAGGTAAATATCTTTACTGGCGTTTGTTTTATTTCCAATTCAGGTTTGTCTGACTCACTTCAACACTAGAAATAATATTTGTTTGTGACAGAAATAAACTCTTGTCCAAGATGTTTCCCACTCCACCCCTTGCTTGTGGGTTCAGTATCGTTACGTCTACTCAGTGTTCTGACTTTGCCGGAAAATATTGATCTGTAGCATGATCTGTCCAAGGGCAACAGCATCATTAATTGCTAAGTGATCTGCAAAACAATTAGAGACCTCCTGGCTATTGCACAAATAGATGAATGGAGCTGTCTACCTAATCAGATATGGTTGTGTCTACTGTCTATGGACCCAATTGTGGTGTTCGGAAACGTCTTCAACATCTGTCACCTTCCTGCTTCTCACCATAACATATGCCGTGCCCCTCTCTGCAGGGCTCCTGCTCAAAAGCCTTTGAGGAGAATTTTCTTGGGGAGAGGGACGTGTGGAGTTTTTAAGGAAATTTTTATCCCATATCTGCATTCTCAGATTTCCTTTTTGAGACATAAGCAGGATTAAGCTAAAGATTATAAGCATACAAGAAGCTGTAATTCCTATTTGCATTAACAGCATGAAGGCAGGACAAATATATAAAAAAATGAACTCAGAGCCTAAATACAGTGGATGTAGCACTTACGGAAATGAATAGGATTGATGATTTTCCTAGGCTGTGGTGTTCAGCACCCAGTGCAGCGGGGGAGTCTGGCCTAAAATTGGGTCTCTGATGACGAAATGGTGAGAGTAAGATTGCGTGTTTGTCAGTGTCATATTTCTGCGTGAAGGAAACCAATTAGGAAGGAAATATACAATTAGTATCAGTCCCCTTAATGTTAGATGGCACAAATGTGTAAGTATCCTCTGCTTAAAATGCTTGTGTTGAGTTCCAGGTGATTGTTGAGAAAAAAATAGGAGCCATGGTCAAAAATATTCTGTCAGACATGTAACAGGGAACTCAATTTGTGATGCAGCATGGTGACTCTGGTAACGACGTGTTCCTGTGGACACACTCCTGTTTTCCTAACTGCTCCTGTTTGTTTCTGGAGTCCTTGAAGGATTCAGTGTACTGTTTAGGGGAGGGCGAGTAAACTGTATTTTCTTCAAGACAAATTGTATTTTTAGTAATATCTTACAGCATTTTAAAAAGTAAACATAAGCACTGCATGCCACACAGTGATGCTGTTTGTATGCGATTCTTCGTTCAGTGCCTCTGGACAATTCACTGTTGAAGATTAGATGCTTATGTTTGACTTTCTTCACAGATTTGTTTATACATACTAGTGTTTTGAAGTTCTTTTGTATCTGGCAATGAGATTTGTTAGCAAAATTCCTGTAGCACTGTCTGTCACTCCAGCTAGAAGTTGCTTTTAGTTTAAATTATATACCAATTTTTAAGACATTTTCCTTTATACAGCATCGGTTTAGCACAAAACTAATGAGGAATATACCCAGTGGGTAACTTCAGTATTCTTATTGCTATATCTGGCCTAATTTTAGTCAGTAGAGTTCTGCAGAAAAGCTGTTACTACTTTTAGTACAGGACTTGCTCCATCCTGTACAAGGGCTGGCAGATGAGCACAAGCAGGAAAGCTCATACTTGAGAACAGAAGTGTGTAGGCTACTTCTGTATATGTGATTTGGCACCTGCTTCTTTTAAGGACTGGCTAATCTTTCTAAATTAGCAGCAGATCCACTGACCATCCTTCCAGTCCCTCAGGAGGAGAAAGGATGAGGGAGTCCCTGCAGTTAGTGATTGAGTGCAATCCCCATTATCCTGCGTCTCTGGGCAGGGCGCTGTGAAAGAGCCAAGAGGATTTATCTGGTAGACAGAAGGGTCGGAAGGAGAAAGTGATCCTTTTAAAACAACCAGGAAAACCACCTGCTTATTGTTCCTTTAAGAAGCAGTTCCTAAAAAACCTGAACTTTTCTATAAAAGCAGCTGTGTCGTTCCTGTTCTTATTTTGTCTTTTAAGCATCAGCATTCTACACACGGATACAAGCAATACTATTTTTACAAAAACGCTCCCTATTTCGGTAGAATGGGTTTGTGATGCCTTCATTGACATCACATCGGGGGTTAGGTGGTGCAACAGAACAATAAACTGGTTTTCCACCTTCTGCAGGCAGGTGTTCAGATGTACTGTAGCTCACGTGTAAAAATGAGTCTGGCAGTCCTGTCCCTATTTCTCTGTTTTATAGCCCAAAAAGGGGAAGAACAACATGAAAAGTACTTAATTCTTGGCAAGCTCCCAATTTAATTTTCATCCAAATATTCTGCTGCCCTCCATTCTGATAAAAACAATCGCAAGTCGTAACGCAGGTCACAAGAAAGGGAACAGAAAGTCTGAAGCAACAGCCTCAAGAGTGGCGATCGGATTTTCTAACAGCACAGCTCTGCAAAGGGTAGGTGTTTATAGCAGAGGAGGTTTGGTCTTTATTCGTACATGATTTCAGTTTCCACAGTTACTGGGGTGCTTAGGATTGGAGAAGACTCCCACAACTCGGCTGTGCTTTTCCTAGCACTGCTCTTGTGTTACTGGCAGTTGGATTTTTGGAGCTGCAACAGTGTTATTTCACTTGCATAAGCGAAAAGCTTTCTTGGGAAAGTGGTATTGTACTGACTTAGTAATACATAACACGATACTTTTTCTGGAGTATAAGATGTAAGAATGGAGGATTTGGGCCTGTCAGTATTTTATACAATGAAAATAATTTCCTCCTCTTGAAAAATAAATACTTTGATTTTTTTTTTTTTTTTTTTTCTGAAAAAATCCACAAGTATTTTAGGTCAGAATCTTACAGTTAGAATATTATCATTGAGGTGGGCTATTACAGTGTTGTGTGGGGATTCTCTGTAGGTCAGGCTCTGTATCCAGTCTGTACCTCATGCAATGCACCGTAAAAAAATCTCTCTCCCTTCTATCTAGCAAAAGCATCACGGTTCTCTGTCCCAACAGTCCAGAGCAATGTTTGCTCTTGAAATCCTAGCAGTGCAAAGAGGATTTCTGTAATACTCTGTGTGTTGCATCTTAGTTCAAAAAATTAGCCTTTCATGAAAACTAGGAAACTACATGTTTTCAGCAAAAATTAACCTTTTTTTTCCACACAGAAGCCCATGTGCTGTTCCCAGGGCGCGTTCTTCCCAGCAAACAACTTGAATGTCACAACCTTTGAGCTTTTCCTCTGGACTTTGCAGTGACTTGCCTGACGCTGGCACGGTCAGAAAAGGCTAGGTTCTGCCCCCCTTACTGATGCTCAGTAGTCTTTTCCGATTTAAATAAGCCTATGGTAGTCAGCTGGGCTGGCTGTAGATTACAGTGATACTTATTCAGAAGCTGGAAAATTAAAACTCAATAGGGTATCGTGCAGTTTTATGCTTAAACTGAGCATTAAGAGGAGCCTCTGAAGCTGTTTGTGGCTGTTTAGAGCTGTGTGCAGCAACATTTACTAAACAAAATTTACTGCCTTTGTGTGTTACTAGCCAACAAAGCTGAAAAAAAACTTGATTAAAAGCTGAGTTAATTAGTTCAAGTGTTTTGCATCTGTGGATAGATGTGGCTGGAAGAACAGCATAGGAAGAGGAAAACCAAGAGTTCCAACTTCTGAACAAGAGTTTTGACTTTAAATGAACATGCTGAACTTAAATACAGAAGTAAAAAAATGTATGTAGTTGTATTTTTTTTTTTTCAGGATGGCTCCTTTTAATTCAGCTGCATGTTCTTCTGTTTAGGGTACAGTGTGACTCGTCTGACACAGAAAAAGTTTTTTCCTTCTATCCCTTTATTCTGTTTCCTGCTCGGAATACATTCTTTCATCAGACAGTGTCATCCTCCTCTTCATTTCTGTTTGCTAAACTGTGAAAAGTCTATATTTCTCAATGAAAACATTAACTTGTTCACTGCTGTCATCTTAAACGTTTACCTAATGAGCCAAACACACAAATTGCAAGCAGTTCCCTGTGTTTTTTCAGTACCTAATCCCCAGCTGTTCCATGTCTACCAGCTGCTAAAACGACGAGAGTTCATCATGAAGATGTCTATAATTCAGTCATACGTTATCAGTAAAATATCAATACATTAGCTTTGAAAAGAGCTGCTAATGTAGAGAGAATACTAAAATTAAATCACGTTTAAGGTAAAATAATGTTGTCTATTGCAACAATTATTCATTTCTGTGTTAAATGCTGAAGCACCTTCATTTGGACTGCTGAAGATTTTGTGGTTTGCCTTACCAGAAGAGAGTACGTGGCCAAGATAATGCCGTTTGTGTCATCCAGGCTCTGAAGAAGATGTAGGGTCCGTGTTGGGGCACGGGCTGGCGTTGCCTTTCAGTGCACTTTGTCCAGGACAGCCCTTGAGATGTAGAGGACCTTGTAAGAGTACTCGCTTGCCTTTGGTAGGAGAAATTATCCCAAAATACTACGTTGTCATTTCCTCGTGGTCATTGTTATTGCCCGGTGGACAGTAAATGTATGTTGCTAGCCTTTGCATTTTTTTTTTAATGGAAAACTTGTGGATTATAAAAAACCGAAACAAAACAAACTCCCCTCTGCTTCTGTTGTCTTCTCCACAATGTTGCTTTTTTTTGTTTGTATTTTTTTTGGTTTAGAATTCCAAGCCAATATCATATTACTTAATGAACGTATATTTTCCTGTAGAAGGGTTACAGTACTGGCATGGATAAAAAAATTAATGGAAATTTGAGTCTTTTGAATTTTAAGACAGAAAACAAACTATGCCAATATAAATTATTTGAAAAATAATCTCAAAACTTTTGCATCTCTCTCTATGCGGGTTTTGTTTAGTGAGGGGGGCTACACCAGCAGCTTCTGTAAGAAGCTTCTAGAAGTTTCCCCTTTGTCCGGTGGACTCAGCCAGGCCTAGGGCAGACACGCTGCCGGCCAGGGCCAAGCCAATTGGTGGCCGAATGTTCCCTGATAATGCCTCTGCGAGAATGTATTTAAGAAGAGGGAAAATAATAATAATAAAAAAAAAAGATGCGAAGAAGCAGAAGCAGAGGCAGAGAGGGGGAGGCGCGAGCCTTTGTGGGCCTTGCAGGCCTCACCGTCTGGCCTCCCGCCGGGCAGCCGACTGGGCCCGACTTGGCCCGGCCCGGCTGCAAGAAGCAACGAGATGAGATGTGAAGAGAACCTGAGAGGCGTCTGCCTGAGCCAGTTGTGAAGAATCTGACTTTAAATTTATTTTACTTCTCAGACTAGTTGTGTAAAAAAAAAAAAAAAAATCTCTGAAAACTTAGTGTTTAGCGATTGCAAACACACACTGAAAACGCTGACCAGATTGGTGTTGTGTGATTGATGTTGGATACTTCCATTTCCAGTTTTTCTTGTAAGCATATTTAATCTGCTAATATAAATACAGAAGGAAAGATGGCATATTTTAGCATCCATTCTGATTGCAACATCAAGCTTTAGTCAAAAAGTGTGCTGTTTCCAAGGCCCAGCATAGCTGTTGTTATTGCAGAGGAATTGAGGCCTGAACTGTGAGAACTTCGTGTCGTGTATGGAAATTTAAATTTTGCCATTTGCTTAGAGGAAATCCAGAGTAATTTCAATGAGATTGCTCTACATTTATTCTTTGTGTGACAAAGTATCTGGAGCACACTGGGCACTGTGAGAAGGCAGATTTACATTTAGAAATGTGAGAGTATTAAAATTCTGTACCCAGATTAACTTGAAAATATCTTATTTGCTAAGAGGAAAACAGTTTCTAGAAGTTCTGTGTCACAAAATAACACTGTCACATTTCTAGTCAGCATTTCCAAAAGTAAAACATTAAGCAGCATCTTCACAGACAGGTAAGAAAAGCCTATTCCTGTTTACAAGATTCTGGTAATGAACCATGAAGGATAGTGCTTTGAAGCCATCTGTCAAGAAGCTTACTTTTTTTTTTTTGTGATTGGAAGTGATTTAATACATCTTAGAAAAGAAAGGTCAAATCGTGTGCTGTAATTCTTACCCTAGTAACTTCCTGTACAGTATGGGGAGGCAGCAGTTTCTTGAGGACAGTAAGGAAAGATGGGTGCACGTCATGTAAGTCCACAAAGTGCAAATGGAGCCCCTGCCCTGAGGTGCTAATTGAATGTATGAACAAATACAGATCTTTGCTAGCAAAGAACTTAAAGGTTAATTTCTTTACAGCATTTGCTGTCTCCCGCAAACAGATGTTCATTCTCTAGTAATTGCAAGGCTTTCATACACATTTTTGGTAAAAGTGAGTTTCACCCAGATTAAGTTCACTTTGTGAAAAAGTTTTTTTCTTTTCCCCCTTCTCCAGTAGTTTTCTCTCTGCTGGTGATAACTATATTCATTGAAAGCTTAGCATAGCCAAACTTGAATACATCATGCGTGAAGTTGGTATCATTTTCTGCCACCATATCATCTATTTTCATTTTTGCTGTGTAGACCAGAGCTTCTCGCACTCCTTGCAGACCTCTGGAGATTATAATTGTGACAGGGGGAAATATGTCCCTGCCTGGGAGATGCAGTTGTATCAGCCATCTCAGGAAAGAAAAGATGATTTAAGTGCCAGTAAAGATGTCAGACAAGTCCAATGAAGTGCAGGATTGTTAGCAAGGGAGCTGGGCATCGTACCTACCTGTCAAGGGACTGGTAACCCTGAGCCGCCTCCGTGTGTGAGGTTACACAACAGAGGGAAAATAAATATCTCCAAACTGTTCTTGGCCTAAATAATCATTCTAGGAAAACAGAACAATCCACATTTTAATGAGATTTCCTTCTTCCTTAGCCAGAGTAGCAGGGAGTAAGATGACTGGCAAAATGAACCCAGTATGGGATAAGATTCTATGAAGCTTTAGTTATTTTTTTTTTTCCCAGACAAAGACTGAGTGTGCAACTTTTTATCCACAGTATAATCTGTCCTGTACCTGGCACTCTAATTTAATTTACTAAAGCTACTAATTTAGGTGACCCTGCCAGTGTACAACACTAAACACTGGGATGTCAGAGAGGGAAACCTAAGCATGCTTGTTCCCGTACTTACAAACACTGTGAATGGTCTTTATAAGATACAGAATGGAAACTAGTTACTATTTCTGTTTTATTCCTGAAAATCTTTACAGTGTAAAGCTTTCTTCTGTTTCCCCAGTGGAAGAAGTTTTTTATAAGGGAGAATCTCAACATGCTCTCATCTTTGGGAGAGCAGAAATTGGCTGCTGTATGTTAGTGCTATTATTCTTCCCATCGTTACCAAAGTTCAGGAGCTTCTTGAAGACTGGTTTGAGCCTGTGTGCTTAAAAAGGGAACAGAAATGTGTAGCAAGGACAGCTGGCGTTTCTTGTTCTGACTTCATAATTTCTTTCCTGCAGAAACATGGCCAACACATATAATTTATCTGCCAGCACCTGCCAGAAAAAAAAAAAGGCTCATGTTGGGGGATTGACTGCAATAGCCCAAATCTTGTGCTGAAGAAGTTAACCAAAGTTAAGGAGATGTAACCTGTCCTGGTTCTGGCTAGGATAGAGTTTAATATTCACCTGAGCTGGGTGGGGAACTGGAGCTGGTGGCCCCTATGGGTGGGGCACCCAGCTGGGATAATTCACTAATTAGCTAACAGCTGGGGTTAATTTACCCAAATTAGCCCAAGGGCTGTTCCATCCCATCTCACATCATGCTCAGTGTATAAGTGAGGAGGGTGCTGAGGGGAGTCTCCTGCTACTTGGAAGAAACTAGGTGTGGAGATTTGTGGTAAGCCATTTTACTGTATTTGTGTTCCATCACTGTTTTGTTTTCTTCTGTTATTGCTGTTAAATTTACTTTTTGTTCAATCTCAACCCACTTGTTTTTGCTGGGTTTTTTTGGTTTACCAGTTCTTCCTTCTGTCCCACTGGAGGGTGGGGGGAGTGAGAGAGAGACCGCGTAGTCTGGTCCTGATCGGGGCTGAACTACAACATAACCAAAGCAGTGTTGGTGGTAATGCTGTCCAAATTTTGGTCTAAACAGTGACGATGTTCTCTGAAAATCCTTCAATTGAATTTCTAATGTCTTGTTCCTCTTTCCTTTAGCAATTACTCTGTGTGTGGTATTAGTAGATTTTAAGTTTGGACCAAACCAGTGTTGTCCTTATCTCGTTATGATGTAGGGATTCTGACATTTTGTGCTCTTTCATCCCCTTTCTAACTTTTGAGATAGTAATTGGGATAAATCTGCTGGAATCTATTTAGTCTCTGTCCTTAAAAAAAGTAGATGGTACTTTTATGCCCTAAATTATGGTGAAAAATAAACATCCATGAAAGTATCCATAAAAGGTTGTGGGTTCTCTAGGCACTGTGAAAGATCAGTGCTGTCAAAGTAGTTGATTTTCCAAGTCAATTTACTAATTTTGTGATTAAGTTGAAGCTGAATGGTCTGTCAAGTTTTTCCTTTATGACTACATTTATAAAACGACTGTCTTGTTACATCTGTTTTCTAGAAGCACATTACTTGACCTCAGGCTGGTGATTTTGTCAAGGTTACCCTTTCTTGGGAAAGTGAAAAGCTGGAGTGATTTTCTGTATCCCCGTTCCTCCGTGGAATTTCTTCCCTATCATTTAATCCTTGACATCTGGACTGTGCCACGGTTTTTGTTATCATTTAATCCTTGACATCCAGATCGTGATGCACTCTATGCCCTAGAGTATATGTGGTTCCTGGTTTTTCTCTTCCTTAACAGAACTTGTACTTCAAAAAAAAAAAAACAACTTGGTGCTTTTTTATGTAGGATGAAAAAAGAATTTAAACTAGCTAAAACAGCTTTGTTTCTTCCATCTTTATGCAGAAAACAGCTGAACGGTTTAAAACTAACTTTAAAAATTATGTCTAAGACAATCTATATGCCAAGCTTCAGCCAAAAATACTTTTTGCAAACAAATTATCAAACCCTCTGAAAAAGCATCTCTAATGGAATTGCTGATGCAACATTTATTGTAGGGATATGAATAGCTGTAATGAAGGCTTCAGCTGATGTTCTGGCAAGCCTACTGCTAAAAATTATTCTGAATTTATCTGGCATTCAGAAAATGCTTGAAGTGGCCAAAGTGTTTACACCATCATTATCGTTTTGACAATATCTCTTTTATCTCAGAGGAAGTCAGTGATGAAGAAATTCAAGCAGCGTGCGAGACACGTGCGTATTCAGCATCTGTTACGCGTTTTTTCGGCAGCATTGTTTTGTATGAGAAAACCAGCGCCAAGGGCTCAGCCACCAGCTTACAAGCAGTTGTGTAGATTCAAACATTATTGCCTATTGTCTCGTTTTAAAGTATATTAGTGAACTGCATTGTGTTTTTCCTGATGACTTGATTTTGGTTTATAATCAGGAAACTCCTAGGTCTGAGGAAAAGCGTTAAATTCAGAGTGTGGTAGTATTTTGGACTTCCATGTCTTCCCTTTGGTTCTTTCACACCACCCCTTTGTGCAGTTTTGAAATACCGTTCACTCTTTTATTTTTAGAAAGTCATACAAAGCTTTGTTGATCGTGGGCTAATTACAGATACGAGATTTTCCTCTGAGTGCATGACTTCAGACTCCTGGAGCAGATCCAGGTGATAGATGATAGAAATTAGTGGTTGGCTTTTGGTGTGTTGTAGCATAGGATGCATATGTGCAATAGCATCTCTTTTATCAGCTGTCATTTTTCTAGTAGTATATTTTCAGATGACAAAATAGTGCTGCTTCCTCTACTTTTGATGGTTTGGCTACTTGTGAGATTGCACTGATTAATCAACTTTGGGTGTTAAATTGATTTTATTAAACTCTTGTACAGGAAGCCATCAAGTGAATTAAACCTGTCCTGTATTGACTTCCCTTGAGTTGAGAAGGACTTGACTGATACTAAATCAATATAAATCAAATTTAAAATTATTTAAATGGGTACACAGAAGTGTTTGCACCAGTATAATGAAATAAATTTTAAAACACAATTTAGACAAGTTCAATATGATGTAATTCCGGCTTCTGGCTTCTTTTTCTAAGGATTCCAGTGCTGTTGGCAGTAGAACTAGAATGTCTTTACAAAAAACCTTCCACGTGAAATTTCTTAAAAGATACATATTTTTAAGAAACAGGAGCTTTCCCTCATAGACTTTTCATACTGCAAATGCTAGACTTTCTATTGGAAAATTTCCGCACCATTTTAGAAATGTCAAAAGAAAAAAGTGGCATAGCGTCATTTTGAAAGAATTTTGAAGTGAATTTTTTTTAAGAGTCAACTGCAAATGCTGTTTTGTTGCACTTATCACTGAAAAAAATCCTTTAGAATCTGTGAATTCTTCATCTCTCCCTTTTTACTTTCAAAAAATCTGGAAAAGGAAATGGAGAATTAGCCAAAAAATTACCACTTTAGTTGGAAGGCTTTAAATTGGATATAATTTGAGGAGCTTTGCCGCCAACTAAATATGCTGATATACTGATTTTAACAAAACCTCTCTCTCAGTGTAGCTGAGATAGTAGCCCAGGAGGAGGGAGTCTCTTGTTTATTTTCTGCTTGCTATCAGATTCAAATAAGTTTTGGGGGTTTTTTTAATACGAAATCATTCTGAGTGAGATAGAAATATATTTGAAGTTTGTCTTGCACAATCCCTCTATTGAAGGTGAAATCTTGATACATCTTCACACCTTCATGAATTAGAAAGCCTAATGTTTAAATCAGAAAAAAAAACAAAACAAAACAGTTTTCATTAAAGCATTTGAAAAGTTTGACTCTAGAAATGAGGGAAATGTTCTGAAAGGAGGGAAATTGCTGTGAAGTGGAGTTCCTCTTTGTTGCTGTACTCTGGCCCACAAGTCTTGTTTAGCTCTGGAGTTTTCTTCCGTTGTTCAGATTGCACTTATTTAACACCAACTGCTTGATTTACCAGGTCGCTACTGCCGTTTTCATTCTTACCGCCATTTTCTCTCCTTCCCTCCCCAAGCAGTTGGATGCCTTTGCTCTAAAGTTTATGACTATACTTGAGAAAAATGGAAATTACCAGCTGCATTGTATAATCCTAATATTTTCTTCAGGGCCATGCATTGCTTAGAGAAGGAATCTCTTGTACTGAACAACAATAAAAAACAAAAATTGGCGCTTAATGATGGTACTTGGCACACGTACAGCTCATTGCACGCTTAACTGATAGTGGGTCCTTTCTCAGTGTGAGATTTAATTTTCTTTTAGATAGCTAGCTGTGCTTGGTGTCAGTACACATAAACCATCTTGTCAGCAGTTGGTTGCACACTGAGATGGGAAAGCGCCCCGTGGGAAGGAAGAAGAAAACCACTTCTTAGCATCCTGTCGACTGTAGGACTCAGCAGCGCTGTCATCATGTCAAGACTGAGCTCATATATTATGGATATTGAGCTACAGGATATCTTACAATTTGAAGAAGCTGAGGTACACTGGGAGAGCGGGAGAGGCAATACTAAGCGCTGTCATATTAATAAACCACCCAAATTATGTGGGATTAGTCAAAACATCTATGACACAACCCAACCCCTAAAATAGCTGAAAGCAAACCAGCATCTGTCTACTTTCCATAGATGTATGTGTAATTTTTTTTGAGTGATTAACTACAGTACTGTGCTTTCCATGAAATGGAATGGAGAACAGAAAAATTACATGAGATCACTGTAGGTCAAAGCAGAAGCCACTTGAAGAAGCTTTTTTTTTGTACAAAAATATATGATATACTTAGTGTGTGGCTGTTGAAAGCTTGGAATAAAACAAGAAAAAAAATGGAGTAAGCAGAAGAAAATAAAAGGATTGTAATGAGGATATTAGCTACAGCAAATGCTCAATTTGTAATCCTTGGGTACTCAGCATCTCTCAGGATCATGGACTTTGAAACTACTTAAACAAGTCCTGAATCACATACACATCATCTTCAAGGGATCATCAGGCAATAGATCAATTTACATTAACAAATAGTAGATAAAACTTTACAAGTTTTTTCATATAGTAATGGGAGGACCTATAGGTTTGGGGTTTTTTTGGGTTGTTTTTTTTTTTTTTTTTTTTTTTAGAGCTAGCTAGAAGAGCATTTTCACCTTTTTTTGGAGAGAAACCTCCTCAGCAGAAACATCTAAAAATAGCCACCAAGTACTTCATAAACTTCTACCATTCAATCCTTTCCAGGTCAGATTTGAACCTTGTCCTGGAAGGCAAAGAAAAATCTTCCACACTCTCTGCCACTGCTAACATATGTGGGAACTGTAGGAATGCTCCTTCTGCTGATGAAGTTGCACTACATAAACATACCCAGGTGATCTGCGCACAATTCCATGAAGCTACCAGCTGGCGAACAAACAGGAGTGAGAATTTAGTGGATAATAAATGGAAGATCAGCACATACTGTCTTTAATCAAAGATTACTGTTCTCTAAGAGAACAGCCGCAAGTGTAATACTGGAAGTAGGGGGTCAGAAGCAAAGCTTTCCAGTAGAGACAATTGATTCAGCCTTCTGATACCGCAGAGCATGGTAAATGATAAAGCTGCTGTGTTTGTTGGCTCAGGACGTAGATGAGAGGGTCCTGGGAAGGAGCAGCTAGTCACTGGGAAGGAGGTTGAAAGCTCTAGGGAGTGAGGTGTTGCTCAGGGCATCTGATCACGTTCAGATGGGAAAATCTCCAGAAATACAGGAAAGGCCAGGCAAGGAAGGAGCTTGTGGCAGAGTTGCAGACTGGAAGGTTTCTAAAAGAAGTAGGGGGCCCGCATGAATTGAGGAGCAAACACAAGATCAGGCTTCAGAAATGATGGTAAGAACAAGACTTCCCTGGAAACTCAGGCGGAACTGTCGTGAGGGTGTTCAAGCTAGGAAGCCATTATAAGTCATTGATCTGAAATTAGATTTCTGTCTCCCAGTTAAAGGTATCCTTAAGAGACTGGAGGCTTTTGGTGTCTTTGGCATGTTTGCAAAGAAAACAGTCCTGTTTCAAAACCAGGGTTTCTGTTACAAGATTTTCAAAAAGAGTATTATGTACTCTAGATACTCTGTATACCTAGCAGGAAAGTTCAATGGTTTCATGGAAGTGCTGATGACTTCATTAAGAAGTCGTAAAGATCCATTTTCACATTCGGAGTAAGTTAATTCAGAACCATGGTTACTTCAGAACTTTTTTTGAAAGTTTTATTTCAATGACTGCTCCTTGACCAACCTCCTAGTTGGTAGTTATTAAGACTACTGCTTGTATTTTGTGTGTTGTTCTGTGATGTAAATTCTAAGTTAAGTAATCCAAATAGACTATTCCTAAAGAGGACAACTAGAAGCAAAAGCAAGGCAATTTTTCTCATTTGAAAAGTTTTCACCAAAATAAATATTTAGTCATGTGAAAAAAACCCAAAACACGAATTTGAATCAGATTGGTAAATGTTCCCTTTGGAAAAAAAAAAAAAAAAAGCTGAAAATAAATTTCAAAAGTTGTTTTAGAAGTGTTTTGGTTTTTTTAATTTGTAAAAAAAACTCCTCAGGCTAAACAAAGCTTTGGTTGACCAGAGAGAACTTTGTGGTTTTTTTTTTTCCATGAGAAAATTAAAAAGCTTTCCTTCAACTGACCTGAAATGATCTTCTTTGGTGGTGGAGGGTGCAGTTATTTACACGATTCAGCCTGTCACTCGATTGAATTGACAAAGATCACAAGTTCTAACAATTTCCATTGGGTCAACTCTAGTCTTCTGTCAATTTTGTAATTAATGTATATTGACAGCAAGCACACTTAGATACAGTGGTAATTGGGAGTCTTGTGAATACTTAGAATTGTTTAATTTGAAATATATTTTCTATATTGGTGTGCTGATTGGCTTTTCAGAACAGAGGGGAAAAAAAAAAAAAAAATTAAAGTCGACTTAAGCTCCTAAGCCTGAACTGAGAAAACAGCAGTGGCAAGAAGAAATTGGAGTGTTATATGATGTGTCTTAAAACTCTGGAGTAATCTTGTAGTAGGGTCAGCCCAGGAATGCCTGTTGAACATAGAATCCACATACCCCGTACATTTCAAGGTGCAGAACTTTCTGCAACACTTCATAACTAACTGAAGACTATGAATATTAAATGCTACAAGTGCAGAGGTATTTTCCCTCAGGGGAAAAAAAGAGAGTTTTAATACTTTGTTTCTGGTAGATCGATTTCTATTCAATCTCCTTTGAACTAAATCTTTTGCATTTGAGAAAAATCTTTTACTGGAATCCCTTTCACGTTTCTTTGTGTAACTGTCTTATTAAACCAGCAGTACTTCTTTCTACAATAGATTTCTACAAATTAATTTTCTTTAAAAAGTTTTTTAAATTATTGGAATTGAATTGATTTTTCAAAAAGCTTAGCAAAAATACTTTGGGAGGATGAAATATTCCCCTAACATACCTCCTGTCATATGTTTCACAGCAGTGGAGTTATCCAGGTGTAATTTAGGGCAAAACTAAGCCCTCAGAGAGCAGCTGAACTTAAGCCTAACTTTAGAAATGATAGATGCCTTCAACCAGCAATAGCTGCGGTTCATTATATCATCTGAAGTGTGTTTTAGTCACATAAAGTATTTAATTTAAATAATTCTAGTACTTGTGATAGACAGAAGCAGGGAGGATGGCCTCAAATATTAACAGTTCATTATTCGTTAAGCTGCCAGTCATTAGCTAACTTCTCCCTTGTTAATAATAATGCTTGCATGATTCTGTTCTGAATAACGGGTGGAAGATTTTCACCACCAGCAGGCAGGCCCATGGGCAATTATAACTGAGAAAGCAGGTTAGTAAAACTGTACTTAGGGACCAGTAAAACCAGTTTAAATGGAGCTTGAGCTGCCTTGAGATGCTTTATTAGCAAAGGATGTTGACAGACGTTCGCAGAACTTGAACTCCACTACATGCCTGAAGCTTTGCGATGTGGCAGCCTGTATAAAAATAATGTTTAACATTTGATTTATCTAGAGAGTTGTGCAAAGATAAAGAAATAATAATGTAATACTACTTTTTATTTTCTTTTTTACCAGTGTCCTTTCACTGAAAGGAATATTGCCAACATGCCAACTGAGAGAAGGGATCAGAAGCCTTGCAGGAAGAGCTTCCCAAGAGAAGCAAATCCAGTGATGTGAAGTACGATTGTTACGTAAGTGAAATTTGAATTTATTTACACACTTGTGCGTGGTATAGTTGCAGAGGCAATCTCTTCTTTCAAAAATTCCATACCAAAGTTATTGCCTGCCTGCCAGGGGAAAACTATCTCAAAAATTGGTTGTGATTAGAGAGCTAAGTACAGAGCAGGTTCTACTGCCTCCCTCACAAGTGCCCTTTACCCTGAACCTGGTAAACAAAACCTCCTGTTTTCATCCTTAAAAGGCAGAATCCTGCTAGGATCATAGGTGCTTCAGACGGTTTATTGGAAGAACAAGGTTTCTGGGAAATGTACTGCTTTCTGATGAAGTACAGCAGACTGCAAAATAAGAATAGATTAAAGCTTTAGTGTATCTAAGTGGAGGAAGACCTGGTTGTGCTGTTTAATATTTTATGTTAGATGTGGCTGAGATATCAACTTGCTTTTGTTATTTGCATAATCATTCATACAAATAAATAACGTGTCAGCCATTCTGTGAGGGACTGTAGCTGTGTTTTGCTGGATTTTGCACCTTGGGTGAAGTAAAATGTATAACACCGGAGGGAAGAAAGTTGTTTGGTTGGTTGGTTTGGTTTTTATTTGTCATTGTGAATTCTGCATAAATTCAATCCTACAGGATCTGTTACAGGAGATGGTAATAACCTTAAAACATGGAAACTTTATAATGATAACAAATACTACCTGAAACTGCTACTGCAGAACCCAGAGAAAAATGTGGGGTTTAGGAAAGGTTATTATAGTAATAAAGGTCATAATCAATGCTCTGTGAGCCCAATAAAATGGAAAAATCTATGTAGTATTAGGACAACTTAAATTAGTAAGGCTAGTTGGCATTTTTTCCAAAATAAGTGAAGATTGATCATTGGACACAAACTGTGAGCTGTGTAAAATTGCTTCTGCTAAATATGTGCTAATTGACATATGAGGGAGATTTTGTTAATCGTCTGCTTAAATAAGTAGGTAGAGAAAAGCATTTCTCCCTTTTAAGAAAAAAGACTGCCTTTTAAGGCAATTTCTTCTTTCTTCCCTCCCCACCCGTCCCAAACCAGTTGTTTTGCTGTCAGGATAATGAGGTTCTTAGCCTTTCTAGCAACTTGGTAGCAAATCCAAGAGTTAAACCCCTCTCCTAACTTGCAGTCTTGTTTTTTATCCTGGTAACAGTCATGTTAAGTCTGTTTTCCATTTTATTAAATTGTAGCTGTTCTAAAATAAGAAAAAAATTGTTGAGACGCCATCCGGAATATTTGATAGTAGAGTATGTTATGGTTACATTTCAGTTTACACCTACTGGCAATATCTTGCTGCACTATCTAGATCTTTCAGCTTCTGCCTTACTCATGAAGTACAAAAATTGCATTGTAGCCCCTTACACAGAATTACGACCACATCTAAGGGTCTCTATCAATGGTACTTCAGACTTGAGGACAAATCTTTGCATCTTTAGGGTGCTTAGCCCTGTAAGTAGATCGTATTTCCTGTCTTTAAAATGGAAAATGATTTAGTCTCTCACAATAATACAGCCTATGAACCAAGCAGAACGTCAAAGCATGTGTGTGTGCGTGCATTCGCATTTTTGTGTGTGTGTAGACATCAACTGTAACGAGCTGAGCCTTTGATTTGCCTGGGGAACGGCAGGCTGAACTCCTGCGCGTTTGAGCCTCGTTGATTTTCTCTTTGGGACGCTATTTTGCATTGGCTGGTGGTAACGTACAAACTTGTTGTCCTCTAGACAAATTCTGGTCTCTTCCTGCAAAGGTGAAAGCAATTTGGTAACATTCTGTTTGTAAGAATAGGAGAAAAGGCCTTATGGGAAGAACTTCAGCAGTTGATTGGTCTCAAAACCTTTTCTTTTTGAAAGCTGGCATGTCTTTTGCCATGAGGTTCAATGTCTTTTTTTTTTTTTTTTTTTTT
>JAAGAY010008016.1:0-16261 GCA_011801015.1 Ardeotis arabs
TAGCGGCCTCCCAGTGCCCAAGGGGGGCTGCAGGAAAGGTGGGGAGAGACTCTTCGGCAGGGCCTGGTGTGACAGGACGAGGGGTGATGGTTTCAAAATAGAGGGAGGTAGATTCAGATCAGATATTAGGAAAAAAATTTTTACACTGAGGGTGGTAGAACACTGGCCCAGGTTGCCCAGAGAGGTGGTGGATGCCCCATCCCTGGAAACATTCCAGGCCAGGTTGGCCGGGGCTCTGAGCAACCTGCTCTGGTTGGAGATGTCCCTGCTCCTGGCAGGGGGGTTGGACTGAGTGGCCTTGAAAGGTCCCTTCCAACCCAAACCATTCTATGATGTAGAACCAAATACGGAGTTGGGTAGTGTTGGGGTTAGGTGGTGTGGGACCACAAGTGGGGTTGGGTGGCTTTGAGACCAGATAGAATGCTGGGTGGTGTGGGCCCTGGGTGAAGTGGGGTTGGGTGGTGTGCAGCCTAGGTGATGTGGGGTTAGGTAGTGTGGGGCCAGCAGTGGTGTTGGGTGTCTGTGGGAGCAGGTATGGAGTTGGGTGGTGATGGGCACGAGTGATGCGGGGTTGGGTGATGTGCAGCCTGGGGGATGTGTGACCACCGGTGGGGTTTGGTGGTTGCTGATCCTGGGTGATGTGGGATTGGGTGGCTTTGGGATCATGTATGGAGTTAGGCAATGCTGGGCCTGGGTGATGTGGGATTGGTTTGAGTGGTGTGGGGCTGTACTTGCAGCAGCATGGGCTTGGCCTGCTGCTGGTGGCCAGCATCTCAGAGAGGCGGGGACAGGCTGTGGTGCCAGTTCCATATTCATCATTACTGGTCTCACACAGGGTTGGCATCACCTCAGCGCAGGCCCAGCTCCATCCCTTCATGCTCCTTCTCTGTATTTGCTAGAGCTGAGAAATGCTGTTTCTACACAGCTCAACATCAGCCATCATCTCTGTCCTTGGGATAAAGAGATGGAGGGCTTTGCCTCACCCTGGATCTGGGTAATCTTCTAGGATCTCTGTTGATTCCAGGCAGAGACCATTGTCCCCCCATGTACCCAGAAACACAGTGTCTGTGGGTGAGTTAATGTTGGGTGAAGACCATGGATGAATTTATGGCAGCTCTCACACCAACAACGGCCTGGCATTGGGCAGAAGCCACTTCAAATGGTGATACCAGCTTAGCTCTGCTCCAGGGAGTTGCCATCTCCAACCAGCATCTGTGGAACAGACAGGTATAAAATGCTTTTTCAGAGGAATAACCTCAATTTTTTAATACCTGGAAGAAACTCCCAGCCTGGAGGGTGGATGCACGCAAGGCTGATGCCTTTTCACTTCCTTACAGCAAACTTTCCTCTATTTAGGAATAGTAACTTGTAGGGGGCTGCATGAAATCATACAGATAATACATTAAACTTATTTTTTTCCCTGTACAGCAGCAATATATTATGGTTTGTTCAAATTCAGGGACCAGAGACAAGTTCAACAGTGGTAAAGCATTAGGGTTTTAAGAAGTGTTTTCACTGGAGAAATGAGTCCTCTGTTTATAAATGTCTGAAGCATAAATGAGCTAATGGATTTAAAATGGTTTCAGTTATTTAGGAAGACTTGTTCATCCAAGTTTTCTACAACTGTGCTAATTTTGGGGGAGCTTCCCACAATTCTCAGCCAGGGAGGTGTCTGGGTAAGCATTGCAATGATGCACTGTGTAAAATCCTTACAGACAGGAGCAGCTACGGATTCAGCAAGTGTTGCTGCATGCTCTTTCCTCAAGAAATCTATGCCAGGCAGAGCATTTCTTGCTTCATTCACATTTTATTTACTGTTTTCTAAAACACATATTAGTAACAGTTCACAAAACGAGTTACAGGCAGAGAAATGCAACCAGATTTTTAAATGTGACAGCCCTGCTGGCTCTCTATGAAAGTGGTAAGAAAGGGAAAAGGAATTATTCCATACAGCACTCCCCAATAGCTCCTTTTTTTCTGGAATTCATAGGGAAACCGTCCCTCATGTTATTCCCAAGGGAATCTGAGAGCGTGATCTGCATATTTATGCTTGATCCAGCCCTTCTCGCGCAGAATATCTGCGTGACTGCCTGCACTAATTCGCACACGAGGCTTTTACTGCGAGGGCTGCACGTTGGCACTGCTTGTGTCCATCAGCGTGTGGATATGGGAGCCATTACAGAGTGGCAGCTAAATATTTCAAAATATATTGAAATTCTGAGCAGTGACACCAAATTCAAAGGGATGGGGGTGAAAATGAAACTCCCCAAAGGAGTCTTCTTCATAACTTCTCCGTTTATCTGTGAAGTATCAGAAGATCCTAGATTTATTTTCCGCCATCTATGGCTGGAGGCTGTATTTATCATTCCTGTCAACCTTGCATATGGACCCCAGGAGCCTTTCCTCGAGTGGGAATAAATCTGGTTGATTGCAGGTATTTACTGCCATTGAACTCGCACAGCAATTTATATTCAGCAACCCAGATAAATATGGGTAACGACAGCAGTGCCTATGTTTGGTGATTTAAAGCACACACAGATGAAAGCAAAGCTGTCTACTCCTGACAAATTACTAGCATAACTCTCAGCATGACCAATATTTAAGTTGCATAATAGGAGATTAAAACTGGAAAGGACCAGTGAGTCATTCTAACCTCCTTCCACAGCAAAATCTTTGTCTCCATTGTTATCTTGCTGTGTTTTTTTCCTGAACACAGCAAGATTCTTTATTCTCTCCCTTCTAAATCCTGGGTTTCTTGTTAATATGTTAATTCTTCCAGGTCTAACTTTTTAAATCTAGTTCTCTTATTTCCCTACCATCACCTGCAGCGACAAATGCTCGTCTCAGCGACTCCTAATGACTTTTAACAGCTGCATGAACTAAAGATGTCTTAGTATTTATGTAAGGTTTCAGTCCTTTCATTGCAACGGGACATTGTTAGATATCTAAGAGCTATCAAGCCTAAAAACACACAGAGAAATCCAGGAGTGATTCTTTCTGGACTCCACTGAGATGCTTCATAATAAACTTTTTGTCATGTAAGAAATCCCCCATGTCCATATCCAAAACCACCATTAGACTGCAGCTAGTAACTCATTTATCATCTGCCCTAACTCTGGTGTTTTTCTGCTCTAACACTATTGATCGCTCTCTTCAGCTGCTCTCTCAGCGCGGAGGCCATTTAAAAAAAAGTGCAGGGCTCAGCCTCATTTTGTAGATGAAGATGTGGAGGGAGACAGGCATACGGCAGAATCGGAACAGGAGATGTGGAAGAAACCACTCTTCAAACTTTTAAGTGAAAAGCCTCACTAGATCCTTTCCTTGTTCTCAGGCCCTTACAGGAAAAAAAAATAGTTGTTCTGAGAGTGAGCATCCCACTCAACAGTGAAATCATTTTTAGATGTTGCTGCTAATAAATGCCAAGTGCTTTTCCTGACTACCAGTGGGGTTGCACTGTACTCATTATGGCTTTGTGCATGTTCACCTTTCTTTAATTCAGGAAAACTCTTGAGAGGAAGAATCATCAGTGCTGTTGACTGGTAAACAAGAGGAAGTTATACCTCTAGGGCTCAGAAAAAAAGCAGGTAAACAAAAGCCAGCTATCTAGTTAAAAAGGGAATAAACGTTTTGGAGAGAGAACATTCCTATAAACAGTCATTATAGCTTAACTCACAGACTGCAAAATTAAGGAGCAGCTATAAATTTAGCTTAGTGTGTAGTCTGAAATAGCAACTGCGTTTGTGTACCATATGTTTGATTCACTTACCGCGTATTCCACACCCTCAATTAGCATGCAGAGCTACTGTGGCATTATAAATAGTGTCTCACGCTTAAAGATGTTTATTCTGCTTAGCAATTTGGAAGTATCTCAAGTTTTTCTTTTCCTCCCAACTCCTGGCTTTATACTTTTTGGAATTTGTGCATCTCTCTGCATCTAGAGGAGAGATATTTTGCCTCTCCATATTAATAAATGGCAGAGATTTGTGGCCAGCTGCACCTTTGCCTGATTTCGTTACCTGAGCACAGATCAATGTGTTGTTCAAGTCCATCTTTTGCATACCAGACCGATGGGTTAACGCACCCCGGGAGGAGACCTGGCTTCAGTTCTCTCCTCAGTCTGTAGGGACTGAAACCCCTATTTCCACGTCCCCAGTTACTTGGCCAGGTTGGGGCACTCTTCATTTCTTGTTTAGACTTTTAAGAAACACTTTTAGTGTGGGTGCTGCTACAGTTCAATGAAACGGGGGCGCAGGCGAAGGGGAAGACTAAATGCTCTAGATTAAGCTATGCATAATGCTTTTAGGGACTCCTCTTACTTGCCTTTCACCGGAAAATGCAGTAATGATTCAACTCTCCCAGGGAATCTTTTTATTTTGCTGAAACAGAGTGGAGCAGTACTGATCCAGAGCTCTAAAGGGGGGAGATCAGACTTCTTCCTCCTTCCAAATGAGATTTAAGCCCACCGCTCTTCCCTTGGGATAAACTCAAGGTGACAGGAAACAAATTACTACAGATAAGTATTATTTTAGTCCTGACATACAAGAACTCCTATTACAGATCATATAAAATCTACTCTCAAGGGTGTGGGCTAAAAAGAAATGCTGCCAACAGCCCCCAAAAGCTCAGTTAGCATAAATTCAGCAAAGGCATCTGTTTCAAGGCATAGATTTGATGAAAGAGGGTTCATGTATGGTACTTTACAAATCATAATCACATTACCTGCATAGATCATCACTGTGAATGTCAAACTGAGTGACAAATTCATGTCAGAAATAAGATTGACCCAGGAGTTGCTTTGCTTTGTCGGTGGCATGCAGCAACCCCTGGAACAGATTACTCCTGCTTTGTAATTCAGGACAGGGATGAGGAAGAAAAAGTTCTTCACAATGCAACTAAAACTAGAAGAACATGGTGACTCAGGTTGGAATTTAGCCACAAAATCCTGTTTACAATCCTGAAAATTCACAAAACTTGCCAGGTTTAATGGCTCGGAAGGCTTCCAGCCCAGTCAGTGCTTCCTAACAATATGGTTCCAGTATATCGTGCTGGTTTAGCACCACGTCAGACAGGAGAAGTGGTTTGTAACAGGCTGCCGATGGCTGCAGAATGTGCTTTTTTTTTTACCATCAGCGTGCTGTTTTGTGTTGTTCATGCCCTTACAGCTTGGGACAGTAGAAATCTCTTTATCTCACTATTTTACAACAGTAACCAAACACTTCTTTATGTGTGTTTGCAGGTCAGCTTGATGCAACGACAGACTAATTACTTTGGGAAACAAGAACGTGAGCAACACTGAGCTTTGCAGCCCTGCGGTAAGAACTTTTGGAAGCACTAAAATTCTAAATGCGAAACTTGGTTATTGGATTTTCCCCTCATTAGAGGTAACGGGAAATGTTCCAGAGAGTCTCTCACGTAGCAATCTGGTTAGGGAAAGACAGCTAAGATACTTTGAAACATAATTAGCTGAGAATGAACCACCTTGAATGTGGCACAAATGATGTTTAGAGCAAACGTGCAGCTAGTGGATTAGGATCTTCACGACAGCACAGACCAGGCTTGGAAAGAGCTTGACCATTGCCATCAGCTCTGGTTTCCCACTGCCTTATTTCTGATAATCTGACACTAAAACCAAAATGCTAGCTTAGTGATCTGACCATTTCACAATGATGTGAAAAAAATGTCTCAGTGTACTGCGATGGGAAAAGTGAGCCTCTCGTTCTGTAATGAAAAATATTAGGCATAACCTGATGGGAAAGTTGTCTTTTCAGGTGGAATCCATCCTACCCAGAGGGCATCCCATGCACTCCACGCACTGCTGAAGGGAGATGTGCCCAAAAAAAGGCCATGTCCAGGAAGAAGAGGCTCAAACGTTCAGAAGATATTTGGGGACCTCTGCCCTCTTAATGTCTCCACCTCAGAAAGTGTTTTCAGCAGCATCCTCCAGACAAATACAACGTTGTAAGAGAAAGAAAAGGCCTAGTTGTCTTGGATGCCTTTGGAATGTAAAAGTAAAGGTTTAAGACCATCCAAAGCAAAGTTCCCCCACCAGCCACAATCTTCTTAAATTGTAAGAACACCATTCTCTCTGCTATGGCTTCGTTAGTCATTCCCCGTACCAGTCACATCATTCAAACATGGCTTTCCTGAAAGCAGAACAGAGCAGGAGCTCAGAAAAAAAAAACCTGTCAGCTTGAGGTGACAGAAATCCTTTGTTGAACCAAAACAGACAGGATCCCTTACTCATTTGCAGTCTGCACCATCCTTTGTGGTTGTACTGAGCGCGTGCATGTGGGGAGACTTCTCTGCGGATCCAACCAAGCTTCTTGGATGCTTTGCACAGGTGATATGGCAAGACATCGAAAATGTGCCCCCTGGGCTGTCCGCTGTGCTGCAGCTCCATGGCATCTTTCACCGCATCTGAGCTCCAAAAAGCCTTCCAGACCTTGACTACTGAACCCTCACATCACCCTTGCGATACGGGTTAAGGATCACGCCCATTTTCCAACTGGAAAACGTAAGAAGGACAGAAGTTAAGTGATTTTCCCCACAATTGTACAGAAGTGGAGGCAGAGACAGAATCGATCCTTAATTCAGGTGCTAGACAATGTTCCTTCCGTCTAGAATATGGACTTATTCTGAAAGGTCGTATTGGTAAATACATTAAAGGAAAATCATCTCCCTGTTAGTGACTTTTAATCCAGAGAAGCATGATTCTGAATTAGGCTGTAAGTGTGTTTTAAAGGGAAACACTTAACCTGTGTTATCTCCATGCGGGCACCATAATAAACAGCCGTTCCTACTTGTACCGAATTAGGCGAATAATCTTATTATTCATGAAATCTGAAGTATGTGGATGAGAAGAATCTATGCAGAAACCATCGCTCATGGCTATTTTTAGCACTTCTTCCACAAACACCTGGAAACTATTGATTTGCTTATTACCTGGCACCACCCAGAGTCTCTTTAAGTTCTGCTTGGTGTACTCCTCTTCGGGAAGGCCGTCCACACTTGCAACCCAATCCAAGGTCAAGTGGTTGGGGTCCTGCAGGTAGCTGGATATTGAAGAGAGGTTTCCGTTGAAGCAATAGTAAAGTTTGGAACCAAGAAGCTTCAGGAACAGACATGATGTAGAGAAGATATGAGCACTGAACACTTCCATGTTGGAGGAGGACAGGCTGTAGATCTGGGGTGCTTCTCGGACGGTGAAGTGAACAGTCTGGGTCTTCTGATCGAGGCTGATGTTGAGCATGGCATTCTTCTCTGCTTTGGAAAGCTCCACCTCCTTCTCCTGCAAGGCTTCAATCAGTGGCTGAATTTGATAAAAATCTACTTCCCGTCGAAGTAAGCCCATTTCCTGAAAGTCTTCGGGAAGGTCCAAGTGAGAAGTTCGTAAGAAGTTCAGGATATAGCGGAAGATTTTGCCATCTCTGTCAATAAAGCAGTTGCCTTGGCTGTCCTTCTTGGTTGGGATCTTCCCGCTAAACATGGCCCCCAGCATGGAGTCTGGAAAGCTAGTCAGGGTGGACAGAGAGGTGGTATAGAGTTTTCCTCCAACATTGAGCGTGATGGGTTCTGACATGGTGGAAAAGTCACGATGCTGGGATTAATTCTAAAAAAAAAAAAAAAAAATCCAACACCACAGATTTAGCTGCATTTACCCGTTTGAAAGATTAAACTACAGAGATAAAGAGTCCTAAATGCATAAGGGTAACAGCATCGTAATAATTCATCATAGAAATTAGAAGTAGGGAATTACGTCTGGAGGTTTGTTGTGGTTTAGCCCTAGTCACCGCACAGTTTCTCGCTTACCCTCCCCCTCCTTAGTGGGATGGAGAGAGAATTGGGAAGAAAGGAAAACTTGTGGGTTGAGATGAAGACAGTTTACTAAACTAGCAAAGGAAAACAACAATAATAACAGAATATAAGGATATTAAAATACACAAAATGAACAATGTATGATTTCTCACCACCTGATGTCCCAATGACCGATACAGCCCGTCCCGAGCAGCGATCACGGAAACGAAACCGAGCGGCAAGCAAAGGAGCGAAAGGGAGCCAGCAAGGCAGAGGGAACGATGCCAGGGAGCAAGAGAGAGGGATGGATGCCAGGAAGGCCGATACCTGCCCTGGCCACCCCCCACTTATATACTGAGCATGACATTTATGGCATGGAATACTCTCTTTGGCCAGTTTGGGTCAATTATTCTGTCTGTCTTTCTCCCAGCTTCCTGCATCTGCACATTAGCGAGACCTGGGAAGCTGGACAGTGTCCTTGGTCTCCTTAGCAACAACTTGTATCATCAGGGTGTTTTATCAACATTCTTCACACATGAAATCCAAAACACACTGGCTACTGAGAGGAAAATTAACTCCATCCCTGCTGAAACCAGGACAAGGTTGTATCTTGAGAACAAGCACAAGAATGTTTTTTCTTGTAGCAAGCTTGAACAGGACAGTTTAGTGCCAGAAATCATGAGTCTTCCAAAGTCATGCTAAAATCAGGAGTCTTACAATCATGCTAAAAATGAATACGCATACCTACAACAGAGCAACTGCTGACTTCAAGAGTTGTGTTGTGGGCTCACCTGATCCCGTCTCCCTCGTGAACACAGAATTTAGAGGGGAAAAAAAGGACAGGACAAGAACCGGACACATCCCAACATCTGGAAGGGACATACCTCCCTTCACCCTCCACCATACCTTCCTCCTCCCTTACACCAACTCTGGCATTTATCTGGCTGCATAGTGAGCCAGTTTAGGGAGAAATCCCATCATCTTCTATTCAGGATATATTTCCGCTACATTTTGGAGCCTGATGAATGCCAGGGCTGGTGCAAAGGAAGAGGAAGGAGCCGTGTAGCCCTCTCCACTCTGCAGATCAGTTCAGCCCTCATTCCTGCTAATCAAAATGTTTTTCCTTGTGTGCTGAATCCAAAGCAATCAACAGTTCATTCTCAGTTTTGTTTTTGACTTAATCAGCAGGAAACCCACCAGTGTTTGCTTACAGAGGTAGGAGGTAGCTTTTGCTGTAGTAACCACACTCAGTGGAAAGCTGCCAAACAGCTCCCTTAAAATTAAATCTGAGTGCAGGCATTTTCCTAACTAGTCATTGAATAATCATAGGAACTATGACACCATTGTCAGCTCTGGAGTCACAGCAAAATACAGATAAAAAGAACATCATTTCATGCTGGAATATCAATTATTTAGAGGTAGATTTAGATTAGATATTAGGAAAAAATTTTTTACAATGAGGGTTGTAGAACACTGGAACAGGTTGCCCAGAGAGGTGGTGGATGCTCCATCCCTGGAAATGTTCAAGGCCAGGCTGGATGAGGCTCTGAGCAACATGACCTAGTTGGAGGTGGGTTGGACTAGATGACCTTTGAAGGTCCCTTCCAACCCAAACCCTTCCATGATTCTATGATTCTATGATTCTATGATTCTATGATTATTTCATGGCTGGTAAAACCCAAATAATAATACTAAAGGCACCCTAAAACCACTGCGCCTCTAGATAGCAAGGACATTTTTCTACTAAAAACTTGCCCAACCTAGGGCAGCTAATGAACAGGTCAAAGGAGAATCCGTATTTCACTTCTAGTTTACGACTAACATTTCACTCTGTTCTTTAGCCCCTTTAGCCCTTAGGACACAGTGTGTATCTCACTGCACAATAATTAACGGAAAGGAGCAGATCTCTAAATCGACCGAGTGCTTTGCCTGTGTGTCCCTTAGTCCCATGTATCCAACAAAATTGTCAAATAAAGACGCATGTGTAGACCAATGCAACACCCCATCCACGCCCATGACCATCCTTGTGACTAACCTCAGCCAAATATACCCTAGAAAAACCTACTTGTTCAAGTGCTAAACTCCCCTTAGCACCGTAGTTTCGGCATATTTCGCACTCATGAAGATGTCTACTCAATTTAGAATCATAGAATCCTAGCATGGTTTGGGTTGGAAGGGACCTTTAAAGCCCATCCAGTCCAACCCCCCTGCAAGAAGCAGGGACATCTCCAACCACATCAGGTTGCTCAGAGCCCCGGCCAACCTGGCCTTGAACGTTTCCAGGGATGGGGCATCCACCACCTCTCTGGGCACTCTGGGCCACTGTTCCACCACCCTCATTCAGAGTCAAGAGTTGTTTAAAACAGATCATATAGAGGGTTCAACTGGTCTAATTCTGTAGGATGAGTGGCTGCCTTGTATTTTTTCCCCCTAAGGGCTTGTAGTATGTCTGTAAAAGTGTTGCTACAAGCACAATCTGACATTCACAAAACCAGCCTAAAATGGATTTTGCTTTTTTTTTTCAAGTTTCATCAAACAGAAGCATTCCCTACATCTCCCTGCAAATAACACAGCCTGTAGAAGCAGGACTGACAGTGACTCCAAAGGCCACGTTTGTTGCTTCCCATCTCTGCTACCCCTCAGGCTGCTTTAGACTAAACAATCCCCAGGAACAGTGGCCCAGGTTGCCCAGAGAGGTGGTGGATTCCCCATCCCTGGAAACATTCCAGGCCAGGTTGGACGGGGCTGTGAGCAACCTGATCTGGCTGGAGATGTCCCTGCTCCTTGCAGGGGGGTTCGACTGGGTGGGCTTTGAAGGTCCCTTCCACCCAAACCATTCTGTGATTCTAAGCTTCTACCCCAGGACTTTATCTCAGCAAGTAAGTGGTTTGAACCTGGGAGAGAGATGGAAGTTGACACAGCAGGAAGACATGAGAGAATGTGTGAAATGACAAAATCCACCTATTTTCACTTACTGATGCCTCCATGTGTTTATCAACTCAGTTCCTTCATTATCCATGACACTTCCTTTGTTTAATAATTTTAACTGTAGAACAGCTTTGGATAAGCTTATTTCCCCTCTTATGTATTCATCACATTTGAGAGCACTTTCATTGGCTAATAAATAAAATTCTGTATACATAATTTAACTGCATGCCTGTTTTGCCCAACTTGGCAAAAAACCCACGAGTGTCCAAGAAATAATGAAAAAAAAAAAAAATCACCAGTCATGATTTGCCAATGTAAGTAAAATGTAAAGAAACGGCACAAATATTGCTACGTATTCAACCACTCTGAGAAATGGGTATGGCTGTAGTCACCCTTTTTGACCAAAATATGCAGTTTAATGGAAAGCCTAAAGTCAGAAATGTGTTTATATGGTTTTCAAAGAGACGTGGATCTTTCCTTAAGACATATATATATATATGCACAGATATATATATATAAAGCCAATTTTAACAGGATTTTTCTGGTTACTTATTCAGATGAAAAAGGATAACTTAGATCATTCCAGTTAAAAATAATCTACCCTGAAAGAACAAGTTTATGAAACACCAGGGAGAGATGGTATGCCTGGTTCTGTTTAATAGTCTCATTGCAGATTTGAAGAAAACACTCTCTGCATTGACAAAATAAAGCTAATACCAGTTTAGCTGAAGCTATAAATACCAGCAGGGCAGAGAAAAGATCCTAAACAGATCAGAAAACAAACAAAAAAGTTCTTATTTGGGAAAATGTGTAGCAATGCCTTCATTTCCCTGAGAAGCAAACCCAAATGAAGTTTAAGCCTCATGAAGTTCAACCAGGCCAAGTGCAAGGTCCTGCACGTGGGTTGGGGCAATCCCAAGCACAAATCCAGGCCGGGCGGAGAATGGATGGAGAGCAGCACTGAGGAGAAGGACTTGGGGGTGCTGGTGGATGAGAAGCTCAACATGAGCCAGCAATGTGTGCTTGTGGCCCAGAAAGCCAACCACATCCTGGGCTGCATCAAGAGGAGCGTGGCCAGCAGGTCGAGGGAGGTGATTCTCCCCCTCTACTCTGCCCTGGTGAGACCCCACCTGCAGCACTGTGTCCAGTTCTGGAACCCCCAACATCAGAAGGACATGGACCAGTTGGAGAGGGTCCAGAGGAGGCCACGAAGATGATGAGAGGGCTGGAGCACCTCTCCTGTGAGGACAGGCTGAGAGAGCTGGGGTTGTTCAGCCTGGAGAAGAGGAGGCTCCAGGGAGACCTGAGAGTGGCCTTCCAGTACCTAAAGGGGGCCTACAGGAAAGATGGGGAGAGGCTGTTCAGTAGGGCCTGTTGTGATAGGACAAGGGGTGATGGTTTCAAAATAGAGGGAGGTAGATTTAGATTGGATATTAGGAAGAAATTTTTTACATTGAGGCTGGTGGAGCACTGGCCCAGGTTACCCAGAGAGGTGGTGGATGCCCCATCCCTGGAAACATTCCAGGCCAGGTTGGCCAGGGCTCTGAGCAACCTGATGTGGTTGGAGATGTCCCTGCTTCTTGCAGGGGGGTTGGACTGGATGTCCTTTGAGGGTCCCTTCCAACCCAAACCGTTCTGTGATTTTATGAAATACAGGTATTTCTTGAGAAAATGTTGCTTGGGCAAAGCAGCAATAATCGATGACAAACACAGACTTCACTTTGCAAATGGCAGGGAAGGAAAGTGAATCAATTCTTTGGGATTTCAGAGGCAACACCTAAAACAGGGTTAACAGGCTGATCCTAGTGTTGTCCAGGGGATCTCATTAATGAAATTAATTAAACAGAGCAGCAAAGCAAGAGCGATCTGTAATTTGGTAGGGGTGGATGACGATGAGTTGTTAAAACAGGGATTCTAAAGTCCATCTGAAGCCTTTACACCCGGCATGAAGGACATTAAAAATTGTAAAGATGAGTTAACGGATGCTGTGACAGCAACAGGGGCTTTTGCTGCTGGGGATACGTGGCCATTTACACAGTCATTTTAATTTTATACATAAGGTATTGTACTGGTGGTGAATTTTATAGTGTAGCCTTCAATAGCTCACCCATAAAACATCCTTCCACGACCAAAACTTTGGAAACCTGTGTTTAAGACATGCAGCTTTGTTAAGAAATAGTTGAGGAGTAACAATGAACGGCAAAGTACACACTCAGAAAAAAAAAAAAAAAAAAAAAAGAGAGAGATTAATTATTTAGACCAGCAGAATGAAGGCTGCCTAAGTGGCAATAAAATTGAAGTAGCTGGACTAAAAACCTCTCTGGCTTTTTGAGTATTGCCCAGGAGAGCTGGTGAAAGCCACATCAGCTGGATAAATGTTACGAGAGGCGGATCGGATAATGCATTATAGGAAATAGTTCTGCGCTGGGAGGGGCAGGATCGATTGCAGCTGGAAAGGAGGTATGAAAAAAGAAATATCTGGGTACCTGGATGGGGCTGGCGACTTTAAATGTGGGTCCACAGGAGAAGATGGATGTTCACAGGACGGGGCTCCAGTCTGCCTCGTTAGGGTGTGTTAATGGCAAACACATCACCAGCCCAAACCATTTCTTGCTGCGTAATGCTCCTGCTGCTTTGGGTTTTGTCCCAAATCCCCCACACTCAGCACGTATCACTTTGCTCCATCGCCTCTTACTAAAACCTGCCTTTCCGTTTGAGGTAAAAATGCCAATTTCCACAAAACACCTGAACCCTGAGGAAAAAAAAAAACACAAAACCTTCATGAAGTTGTGAACTCCAGATGTGGAGTTCACAGCCCCACGGCATTTGCTGCGACTGCACCCGCAGACCAGTTTCATGCCGTCTCCCTTCTCAAGGGGACAGTTCCGCCGAGGAAATCCAGACCCTCCGCTACCAGTTTGTGCCCTGCTGCGTTACAGGGGATGCAGAAGAGGCAGTTTGAAGCCTAAAAGTCACCCAGGAAAATAAGAATAAAAGAACACCAAAGGCAGCGCAGAAACAAAATAAATAGTATTTAGGGGAAAAAAAAAAGAAGATAAAACCCCCAGTTGACCCCCTACCTAGCCAGCAGCAGCCCGCAGGCATCAAGTAAGATGGGTTTAAGGAAGAATTTGGGATAAAATCCGTCGCAAGGATGAATTCACCCTCCTTTCACATGTCCCTGACGCACATTTACTTCTCTTAGCTCATCATCAGCGACAGAAGGTTAAACATTTACCAGAGTTTCTATACCCTATGTGCTTATTTATAGTAATCTTAGAGGAAAACTCGTGTTTTCTCATGGCTGCAGGTCGGACCCCCTTGATTTTGGACACTTGTTTAATACCAGCCCCTCGGATAAACACAGCACAGCTTAAAACTCAGCCTCAGCGGAGTGTGGCGTGTCGGCCAGGAGAAATATATCCCGAAATGCAGCGCCGGGAAGGGCTTCCCAACGGGAAGCAGCTGCTTTTTGTTTTGGGACCGCTGTGAGCCACTGGCAATTTCCAGCTGGGGAAAGGCCGCTCACCCCGAGGCCGGCCGGGCGTGGGGGACACGGGTGACGAGCGCCGGGAGGGGACTCAAACTCCCAGCAGGCGCGTGGCAGGAAACGACGGCTTCACCCTTCCCTTCTTGCTGGGAGAGAGGATCATCGGTGTCGCTCGGCGATACCCAGCCATAGACACACCAACTATTCCTTTTCGGAGAGCAGCTGCTTTGCCACCACTTATTTATATTTATTTATATTTAATTTTCCACCTGTGCTTCGTCAGACATGGAAACGCTCCTCTGCCAACGAGCCGCACAAACAACAGGGAAGCGTGAACGGGAGTTTCATAACATCCCTGCTTCAGTGTGGGCACGATGCTGTGTGCCCATCCCTTCCCAAACCCAACCTTGATGCTCTTGAGCATCTCCTGGGGCTGCGTGCTTAGGGATGCGGGTGAACACAAAGGGCTGCGTGTCCGGCTTGCTGCAGACGCTGAATTGAAAGAGATGGGGGGGAGGAAAACAGAGCTGGCGCCCAGTTAGCGATATCAAACAAAGGTCAGGCTCCTCCTGAGAGAAGAGGAATGAAAGCAGCAGTGCGTGGTAGGGAGGAGGAAAATGAAAGGAAGGTTAATGCTACGGAAGGAGAACGGCAGAAGACAAGATGGAGGGGGAGAGGGAGTGCAGAGTCAGAGAGATGTGGCTGCAGCGAGGTTTGGAGAATAAAAGCTGAAGCGCTGCGGTGCTCGGTGCTCTCCTGGCGTGGCCTCTGGTAGCCGTGGGCTTGGGGGCTGCTGTGTGGGCGATGCAGACTGCCAGGAGGGAGCCCGTTTGGGGTCTCACGGCAGCAGCATCGCTTTTCCTTCCAAGCAGCTGACACAACCCTTTGCACAGTCCAATATACCAGTTTAATGCCAGCCCCAGCAAAGGTTTTCACTGATTTCTAATGTCCTGTCCCAGCATCCACATGGATATCACTTGGCATCCTTGGAATAGCTCCCAGATACTCTTTCTTTCTTTCCTGGACCACTTCATCCGCACACGTGGTGGACCACCACCCGCGTACTGCTCGATGCGCACCCGGGGTGGTTTGGCAATCCAGCATCCACCCCATCTCCCACCGACACCGGCGCTGATTGCCAGCACGGATGCAGCGGCGCGCTAGTGAAAAGCACCCAGAAATAACCCTGATGAGGTAGGTGCCATCCCAAATTAGACCCTCCGCAGGGCACGGCTCACGCCATCGCCCAGCCAGCCCCACGTCACCGTCCGGGGCTGGCTGCAGCTGGGCCAGACGCACACCCAGCCCCAGGTGTGGCCATATAGGGTTTGAGATTTGCTAAATTGCTGGAAATCTTTTAATTTTGGAGATGTTTCATTGAAAGCAGGTGAGGAGGGGGGGATGCAAAGTTTGCAGGGTGGTGCTGAGCCCTACCCCGGTACAGGGAGCCATAGGTATGGTTTCTCCATACACAGCCAGGCATTCACACTATTAAATTAGCTTAAAATACTTAAAAAATAACCCCAAAGCCCCCCCAGAGCGGTGGGTCACGCACCCCTACCGCATCCCACAGCCTTTCTCCGCAGAGCAGCAGCGGGCTCCGCAGCCACCGCTCCCACCCCCACTCCTCCGTGCCTCAGTTTCCCCATTTCGAGGGGGTCACGGTGGGGTGACCCTCGCCCCCCAGCCGGGGAGGGGGGGCTAGGGATCCCCCTCCCATCCCCGCCGCGGTACCCACCTCCTCCCCCTCCAGGCGCCGGGCCCCGTCGCTCGCCGGGAGCCGGAGGAGAAGGAGGAGGAGGAGGAGGCGGCGGCGGGAGGAGGAAGAAGGGGGCGCGGCGTGGCTCGGCCCGGCCCGGTTGCCCTGGGATTTGTAGTTCCCCGCAGCCCTCGGCCCTGCCCCGGCTCTGCCCGCAGGACTGCGGCTCGCTGTCGGCCACGCCGCAGCCGGACACGGACACGGTCACGGAGGGAGGTAACGCGGGGCAGGTTGGGAGGGGGGGTCTTGGAGGGGCAGTCAGGGGTTGGGGTGATGGGAAGGAGAGATGG